>JAQLOL010000002.1:23511092-23532687 GCA_029783665.1 Naso thynnoides | reverse complement strand
GTAGCACTGACTGTAGTTGTTGCTTGTAGACTGACACACCATCTGTTTTGTCTGCCTGTACTTGCTGTGTCCTGCAGGATCGTGCTGGTTTGTGCCAAGCGGTCGCTATATGCTGCTTTCTCAGTGCTGCCCTATGGAGAGAGTGCTCACCTCAGGTACAAAGAAAGCACCATCCCAAGCAGAGAGCACCCATCCCTCGCTTTTTTGTTTCCACCATCCTCTCGTCTGATCCATCATCATCATCACTCTCGGGAAAGGGCAGTGTATGTGTGCATCATGCTGTGAAAATGACTTAAATGTGACTCTTTCTGAACAGTGATCCAAAGCTGGAGGCTCAGAGACAAAGGCTGTCGTCTGTGGTGGCTGTTGACCTGCTTCCTTCCCTGGAGGGTGTGGAGCTGGGCTCCTATGGCAAGGTAAATGTCTGTCTGTTACTGTGCTGTGATGAGAAACAGAACTAATCAGATTACTCAGATAAACCTGATCGATTTGTTTCATTTTTCCTGCTCAGACGGTGTCATACGCTCAGTTCCTTTATCCGACCAATGCCTTGGTGAGACAGAAGAGTTGCGGCGCTCCAGAGAACTGCATAGCTCAGACCCCTCAGTTGCGTTTCCGTGGCAACGGGCAGAGGAACTTTACCCCTGGTCGTCTGAACAACAGTGTGGCACAGGAACCATGTATGGCTCTAACTCAGGCTCACAGACACAGCAGACACGCTGCTGCTTCTTCGCTGTGTCACAGACGTCAGATTTTTGTACACACTGTGTGTTTTGTGTTTTTTCAGATGTGGAGGAAGTGACAGAGTACGATCCTAACCTGCTCAGTGACCCTCAGTGGCCCTGTGGGAGACACAAAAGAGTTCTGATATTTGCATCATACGTGGTGAGAGATCTCTTTATTTCAGTGCGTTTACACACAGTGAAATATCCGGTTAAAGTCGACAATTTCCTGTTTGTCGATTTCTTCAACATCATGTAAACAAGAAACCAGATTTTTCATATTTAGGGGCGGGGATTGTACTAACTCAGTTTCTCCTGGGTGATTTTTTAAGGCAGAGTTCTCTGTAATGTGTACATGTGACAGGGTTTCTGATCTGCCTTTTAAAGCCAGCAGCAGTAGGGCTGGATGATTTGGCTTAAAAATGAAATCTCCGATTTTTTTTTTCACGCCAAACTCTAGTTAAATGACAAAGAAATAACTCAAAACAAATTTTGCTTTTATTTTAACAATAAAAATTAACAAAAGCAAGCTAAATTTCCCTTTTGGGGTTTAAGTGCAAGCTGCAAACTTGTCTTTAAAAGTGCACTACATAGTTTCTGGGTAGGGGAAGTTGTTTAAATTTTCACTGCACCTCGCAGTAATTTAACAACACATAGTAACATGTAATTCTTCTATCATCATAAATCAAAACAGTAGTTTTGAGACTCCTAGAATGAAACACAAGCCTAGAAAGAGAAAATCTCTTTTCGCTTGAAAACATCTAAACCACAAATTTGCATTAATTGATGAAATCGATTTATTGCCCGGCTGTAGTGAGCAGGCAATGAAAGTAACAGCAGAGCAGGTGGATGACAGGAGAGAAAATTACATGTATCAGTGTGTCTTAGTATTTGAAATATGTGTATCTGCAGATCTTAAAATGTCATCAAAAGCATTTAATTAAGTCTCCTCGGAAAGGCCTTGAAGTGTTTAAAAAATGTTAATATCTTTTTATTCAAATGCAGATTATCAACAAACATTACCACTGAACTGAGAGGGATTTGTTTGACAGTAAATGTGCGTGCAGGAGGCTGTCACGCCGTCACACCTGTAGCTACACTGACACGGCTGCTAGCTTCGGTGGCTGGAGGATCATTGTCTCTTAATGGGCAAATTATTCATTTAAGTTTTTGCTGAAGTCCAAATTATTTCTCAGTGAATAATGCATCTCTCCATATTCTGCTGCTTATCTGGGTCATGATAATTTAATTATATTGTTGGAATTTTTAGTTAAATAAGGCTGGGAAGTATTGAAAAAATGTCATATGACAGGAAATTATTATTACCTTTTTTTTTTTTTTTTTGTTATATCATCAGTATGACCGTGAAGTCTGGGCAGACAGCTTTTTCTGTCAGTACAACAGCTGAAATGAGAAAACCTTGCTGGTTTTAGTGTGTGTGAATTCACTGATTGTCTTCATGTGTTTCTGAAATCCTGAATCTGACTTTTAAATTGAAGCAGTTCTCTTCTGAACATTCAGCCCTGTTTAAGACTACAATACATCCATTTTGTCCCGTCATTCACATGATTGCATTGTTGCTGAGTAGATCATGTCATAAGACCACCTCCAGCGTGTGTGTGTGTGTGTGTTTGTGTGTTTGTGTGTTTGTGTGTTTGTGTGTTTGTGTGTGTGTGTGTTTGCAGTGAACCATACAGTTTAATATGGAAAACTGTGAAGTTTTGTTGCTTGAGTTTTGTCCTTGATTCATGCTGACGTGAGGTTCTTCTTTGCTGACATGCTGGTTTGTCTTTCATGTCTGCAGACAACTGTTATTGAGTATGTGAAACCATCTGACCTGAAGAAGGACATGAATGAAACTTTCAGGGAGAAGTTTCCTCACATCAAGTTGACCCTGAGCAAGATAAGAAGGTACAGACATATTGCATTGCCCCTCAGTTTGAAGGTTGGCCTCGTTCTGCTCGTTCACATTTCCTTGTGGTTTTGTAATCTGGTTCAAAGAAGTCACACATCGCGCCCTTTCTTAGAACACTGATCCGTTATCGTGCTTCCTCCCCTTTCACTCCACCAGCCTGAAGAGGGAGATGCGGGCCGTGAGCGAGGAGTTCGGTCTGCAGCCGGTCACCACGGCGATGGCTTTTGTTTACTTTGAGAAGCTGGTGCTGCAGGGACGCCTCAACAAGCAGAACAGGAAGCTGGTGGCGGCGGCATGCGTGCTGCTGGCTGCAAAGATCAGCAGTGATCTGAGGAAACCAGAAGTCAAACAGCTCATTGATGTGAGTAAAGTTTCCATGGAAACAGATCAGAGAGTAGAGGCATAAAAAACAGTGCTTGTTAACCTGAAAGCTGTCACCTCCCTCATGCTAATGAGAAAAGAGCATAAAAACAAAAATTAAGAAACATTATTCTTTTAACACCCAATAAACTGGAAACATGCTGTTCACTGTGTGTTGCAAGTAAAGCCTTAAAAGATAAAAGATGAACAATTTAAACTGGCACCAGCAGCTGTGATTTAATGCTTTTAGGTTATGAGAAGAGTAACAGATGTGTCAGTATACAGTACAGTCAAACTGTGGGTTCCTCTGGAAAAAATATTAGAAATCAGTGAGAAATTTTATAGTTTATGATTGTGGGTTTCATGACGGTACCGCTTATCTTCGCATTTACTTATTTAATTTTGTATGTTTCTTTTATTTGAAAAGGAACACTGCAGGTTATTGACACGAGCACTTGTGGCTCTCATCCAGATGAGCCTGCTTTAGCTTGTTTTCATGTGTTGTCAGTACTGGGTTGATGTTGTTGTTGTTGTTTTTTTTTTTAAACAACAAAAAAACCCAACAACACGAGAACATAAACACAAAGAGTAAATCGACGACATAACTGCTACAACAAATACTGACACCATGATTTGCTCGTCCTGTAACCACTGTTGTATTTCCTGTAGATAGAGACCTTTTTTAATATAGCCAATCAAATAATCTATCACAGTCAGGTGGTCATTGAGCCAATCAGCAGGCAGCTACACAACAAACCGCATTAGCATTTATGCTAAAGTCTCCCTCTGATCGAACTTAGAAACATGAACACACCCTGTTCTCAGCGTTAACTTATTGTACAAACATGAACCGGAGAAAAGTGCACAGCCAACAAAACTTGCTAATAAGCCTCAGGAAATTAAAAAGCATGTGAGCATACCTGCTAATATTTTGGTCTGGTTTTTACTCTATAGTTCCACTAACAACATGCTGCAAGCTCATTAAATAGAGGCCACAGCGCAAGTTTATTTGCTTTCTCTAATACTGCCGGTGCAATAGGGGGCATTTTTAATATTTGTGTTCACTGAGCTCTGATACAGACTGTATGTAGAAGGTTGAACAGTAAATTGTGAGGCTGTTGTCACTATGATAAATTACAAACAGTACAGCTAATTAAATGCATGTGGTCTACTGCGTCACTAACAAAGAAAACTATTACACAGTTAAGTACATTCTGACAATTGCTAAAACAGTGGAACCATAAAAAGCATCACCATGATCACTAGTGACGAAATAAGCATTTTTATTGGATGGAGGAGAGTCAGACACATAACTCTCCTAAACACTTAAATATTTCAGTGTGTTTGATTTCTTTAACTAACTGCATCACATTTATCCTTTGAACCCTTCCTCTGTTCTTCTCCCTGCGGACGAGCAGAAGCTGGAGGAGCGCTTTCGTATAAACAGACGAGAGTTGATTCCTCTGGAGTTCCCGGTGCTGGTTGCCTTGGAGATGGGACTTTACCTCCACGAGAGCAAGGTCATGCCGCACTACCGCAGGCTGGTGCAGCAGGGCTAGACCCGACACAGTGATGTCTGACACTTTTATCAATTCATTAATAACATCAGCAAGTGTGTGTGTGTGGGTGTGTGTGTAATTAGATTTTTGAATCAGAACTGACCGTGTCTTGTGTGTCTGTGATGGATCGACCAGTTTATAAGCTGTGGTGAAACAAATAATTCTGGTATTGTTGATTTTGTGTCAGCTGTGACGCGATTCACTGTATTTGAAGAATAAGTAGTTTACACGTTGGCATGTGCGTCTCCCTGAATGTCTTTTTAAGCGTTTGTACGTGTGACGTTCTGATGTCATGAGCTCTACGTTAGAGACGTTCAATGAGCACGTTAATTGTGCTTTTATTTTGGATTCTCGTAACCCAGTTTTTGGTAAGTCCTAGTATTCTTCCCCTCTGTTTTAATGAAATGTGCACTGTGATGCTTGTATTGGTGGAAAACTCTTCTCCTGCACCTTTTATATTACTATCCAGTCTGTGTGTTATTTAACTACAAAGAACCATGCTGTTGATTTTTGTAAATGCCTTTTTAACCCACTGTGACATTGAATCGTTTTTAGCCATTAGACTGAAACATGATACTGTAGATTGTGGGCAGAAAGCATCTGAACAGTTTTAATCTGGATTTAGAGAAGGAAGTGGCCTTTAGCTTATGTTGATTTGATGTTTGTTCTGTATGTCCCACAACAATCCAGCAGCCGCATTTGTATATTTATTTTGTTCTTGACTCGAGTGGCAGCTCTGTGTTCAGACTGATCTACAGTAAAAACCTGTTATACTGTAAGTAAACAGGATTGTAAAAGCAAATTATTTATAAAAAACTTTTGGTTTCTGTTTCATTACCCAGGGATATGTTTTTGTAAAATGCACTGGAAATTACGCCTCAGCAGTCTGGCTTGTTGTCACTGTATTTTTCAGTTCTCAGGAATTTTACTTTGTCGTGTCGTTGAATGACTCATAAACTGTAACCCAAAGAGACGTTGTTACTGTAGCTGGAGTAAAACAGATTGTAGTGCTTTCATAAAAAGAGTAAAATCCAATCATTGGGAATTTTAAGGATAAATAGACGTATGAGTTACACCTACAAGTACCAGACAGTATTAGCCTGACTGCAGTACTTATCAGAGCCTGATCAATATGGGATTTTTGGGGCCAATGCCGATATAAGGGTGCAAGAAAATACTATCTAAATTATTGATATCAGTTAATTACTGATATCTATTAGTGTGGTTTTCAAAAACTTGTGACAAAGATATGTAATGGAGGCAGAATATCGTATATGTCAATACTCATTTATCTGTGATAAGCCAATAATATCGACAAACCAATACATTGGTTGGGCCAAAGTACTGTGTATTGTGTAACTTTTCTGATTTGGATGCCTTCAGGTGTACAAGTACAGACAAAAAGTGCCTGAAACTACAGTTGCAGTGAAATGGTTTACCATCTTATCAAAAGTGATATTAAATGTTAAAAAATTTTCGTAAGTCTGGCTGCTGTAAAGGTCTTTAAATGTCGAGGTTGTTCCTGTCTGAAAACGATAATCATGAACTCTTTACAGTCCCGGACATGACGGTGATTCAGATTGTTGTCTGTGTCTGCAGTGTGAAAAATGTACCACAGTAAACATCCAAATAGATCCGTGTAACCGCAGAAAAATGTTGTCAAATGGGTGAATATTCATTGTTTTCATACTGTAAAATGAATGTTTTTGAAATATATTTTCAGACACTGAAATGTTGTTGGAGTCTGCTTTTTTTTAAGTCTATAATCAATTATTTATAGTTTATATGAAGTTGTTTTCACGTCTTCAGAGCGTTTCTGGTACCAAGTAAAGATTACTGCAGGTGAAGTGACGGTTCATAAAACCGTCGGGGAAAAAAAACACACGACAGACGAGAGAGTTTCTCATGGTTTTACTGTTCCCTTGTGTTTGGACAAACTGGTGGCTGACATGCAGGCAGATTATATATACGTATGTTCATTCAGTTAAATCAGTAGATAATAATTTAACACACTGTCAGAGGATGAACACAGCATTATCAGCTAAGGGAGAGTCTTAGTCACAGTTTCTACTTCAGTAACCATAATCTTAATCCTTTTATGAGTAATAGTTACAAAACAGGAAGCAGCTAAATAAATATGATAAATAATAATGTTAAGCGTCCTTAATCCAAGCTCATGTCTTCATCGTCATCTTTCTTGTCTTTAGAGTCGCCATCCTGGTCCGACTTCGTCTCCGTTTCCATTGCTTTTGCAAAAGCTTCCACATCTGCAGTGTTAGACAAGTCAGTAAATTAAGGCTGCAAATATTGATACATTTTTCTCAAAAATGACTCTGCAAATTAGTTTCTTGAATAATCTCCTGGAGTGTCTATTTGCAAATTTGGCTAACATTAAATGCTGAACTCTCACCCAAAAGACCAGATGTCAACGCTGACTTTTTTTTTTTGACTTATATGACTTTATTATTTGGCTTTCAGTTGCAGTTTAGTTTTTTTTATGAAAAAAAACCCAAAACTACTTTGTCAGGTTTAGGACATAATTGTGTATTCTGTTTAAACAGCATTGTTACCTATGGACACATGGCTGCTGTTAGCATCTGGCTTCACTGATTAATTGTCTTGTATAAAACATCAGTTCAGTTAGGTTAGTGATGATTAAACTCAACCTCATGTTGAAATACAAAAATTTCAAAAGCTAAAAATGCTTATTGAAATTTCTCAGTATCTAAGTTGACATACACAGTTTCAATGACTCGATTTGTCCAACAAACAGTCCAAAACTGAAAGATATCCAGTTTGCAAATGACCTTTTTATCATTTACACTTGGAAAACAGTAATTATTCATCTGTAACAGTGCAGAAGATTTCTACAAAAATAAGTGCACATAATTTTGAATTTTCTTTGGAAAATGATACAGCGCAATGTAACTAGACTTTGTAGCTGTCACATTAATGCAAGACGTTCAAAGTTTCTCTGGTGAAGTGTAGTTTGAGGATTAAGTGACATCAATTGGAAATACTCAAGGAAAGTACAAGCACCTTAAAATTATACCTGAGTAAATGTACTCTGATGGACTCCACTTCTGATAAAACACAATGTCACTGTGTTCACAGCAGCTTTCTCGTTGAATTACAGCTTCCAGTGTAAACATGAGCATTCAGTTGAGTATTCTAGCTGAAACCAAACCTTTACAATGTCTCTGCTTGATGTGGACAAACCACTGACCTCCTTTGTTAGCTGCATCGACAGCCTCTGCAGGCAAGCCGAACTGGTTCATTAGAGGCCCCAACTGCCCCGACGCCAGAGCGCTGCTGAACATGCTCATAGCCTGCAGGGAGCCAAGGCAGGCCAACAATGAGAACAAATACCACAACAAGATGACGAATATCAACCAAAGACAGCCTCATAATGACCATGTTATATCACATGCTACTGCTGTCATGCTACTGCAAATAAAACGAGTTAGAAACTGACTGGAAACCACAAAGGGCGGCCAGCAGCGAACACTCTACCTGCTGGAACTGAGGCGAGCTGAGCGTGTTGTGGAGCTCCTCTGTGCTGTGAGGCAGCGACTCTCCGGAGGGAAGATAAGGCATTAACCTCTGCTGCACCTCAGGGTTGGCCAGGATGGGAGCCATGACCTCAGGGGTGAGGACGCTGGCGAGGTCCACTGCAGGTAACGAACAATACCACTCAGTCTGAGAACATGTCCTCCACATTTCTCACAACACTACGTAGAAGGCAGATTTCTTATTTTCTATTCTATTTAAAATGATGAGCAGGAAAACTGACCTGTCTAACCTCAGAGTGAGCACTTCTCTGCTACTGGCGCATTCACTTGCAGAATAAAATCTCTGTGCTTCCTTCATGGAATTTGAAACAATTAAAGGAGAAGTTTGGTGTTTTGCACATTAAGCCTTATAATAAGAATGTTTACAATCATGTCTACAGCATTATTGTGACAAACGGTAATGTCCTGAGAGCTGGAGCTTGTTGCTAGCATCACCGCTGGCTGAAACCAGGGGAGCATGTGCACCCAGCCAATCCGTCGAAGAATTCAATAAACGCTTATTTTAAAAGACGTGAAATTCGCCGATTGTTGAGTGGTGTCTTCTCATGTACCAACACTAAAACACAAAGCTAAACACTGACATATAACCCGGACACAGCTGTTTATGAAGCAGCTGGAAGAGCTGCGACATATTCCGCGTTTTTAGCCAGCAGTGACGTCAGCAACGAGCTCCAGCTCTCAGGACTGCGCCATTTGTTAGAATAATGCTGTTGAACATTTTTATATGATTGTAAATATACTTAATAAAAGGCTTATTGTGCAAAAAATAAAAACCTTCTCCTTTAACTAGTTTCTTGTTTTATAGGACTAATTAAATGTTTAAATGTCTA
The DNA here is from genome assembly GCA_029783665.1 of Naso thynnoides. Taxonomy (NCBI): domain Eukaryota; kingdom Metazoa; phylum Chordata; class Actinopteri; order Acanthuriformes; family Acanthuridae; genus Naso; species Naso thynnoides. The sequence continues at coordinate 23,523,729 of JAQLOL010000002.1, read as the reverse complement.
CTGCCAAAATATTTTCAATTTGCTAACATATATGACAAAGAAAAGGGGCAAAGCTCTACTTTGGAGCCTTTTGAAGCCACAGAGTATTTGGCCATTTTAGATCAAAAGTGACTGAAACAATGAAATAATCATCAGAATTCTTTATCAACAGACTAATTAACCCCAACCCTGACTCCTCTGTGTGTGCTTAAGCTCATTTAATTGGTTAACTTCCATTTAAGACAAGCAGCAACTGCTTTTTTTGGCATCTCAGAGTGGTGGAAACAATCTGTCAACACAACAGTGACATGTCATCACTTTGTAAGATGAAATGGCAACATCATTTAACATTGAGTAATTACACCTCTAGAAGATTTCAGTATTGCAGGAGGTTCCTGCCTCTGCAATAAACTGAATTTAATAAGTTAAAATTGCAAAGTATTATTCTGTGTTTACAATGTTAATTTTTGCTGCATTATTACTTAAAATTGCCCAAACTGGGCCTAATTATGCATTTTTCCTCAGGTGGTTTGTTAAATTTTTGTCTCATGTCTGTTTGGAGGAGCGCTGCTTCCATCAGCCTGAACAGACGTTCTCCACAGTCACTTCCTCACCTCCCTGACCGCTGGCAGGCACATTCATGGTGGCCAGGATGCTCTGCAGGTCCCTCAGCTGGATGGGCTGTGTGGGGTTTGCTGCCCCCGCTGCCAAAGAGGACACCGCAGGGGTGGAGGGGGTGGTGGCTGTGGGGGAGGCTGCTGAGGTGGCAGAGGGAGTGATGGGAGTGGTGGGCACCTGAGAGGAGCCGAGGCGACTGGCAGCAGAGGTAGAGGTGGGGGTGACGGCTGTGGACGGACTAAGAGAGGACAGGAAAGAACTGTCAATCCAAGATCACTGGACAAATGAAAGAAAACATGTCACCAGCCTGTGATATTCAATGTTATTTACTGATGTGACGAGAACTGATTTTTAAAAGTTGTACACAGTTTCCTTTAACATATGCAATCTAACCATGCTCCACTTATTTATTTCTTTTCCAGGTGAGCTTGATGTGTTTACAAGAGTGTGGAGATCAACACTGATAGCTAGCCCATAAGCTATGCTAACAACTAGAAACAAGTAAATAAAGCTGCCCTTAGTGATTGCCTCTCGATTCATTGATTAGATAAAAAATTATTCAGCCATTTTGCTGCAAAAAGTAGTGTTTTAAGCAAAAATGACAAATATATTCTTGTTTCAAACCCTTAATTAAGAGAATATGTACTTTGTGGTGGACATGGGGGAACAAGCCAGAGCAAGTCTCTGTGGACCGTCTCAAGCCTGCCAATCTGGACCTGGCTGAGCTGGTTGAAATGGCCTGGCCCCCACGACGTGGACTCCCCCTGCTCCAGCCCCCGCCGTTGCCCCTACACGTGTGAAGTGCAGCTGCTTTGGCCGCTTCCTTTGGCCCCCATTGCGTTGACTGTTTCACTCTGGACTGTTTTCCTGTTGGTGGTGGTGGACTTTTTGTTTTGAACTTTTCTTTGTGAGGAATTCAGGGGGGTGGCTGGGTGGTGACCACAATATAGAGATATTCACCTAAGACTGTGGCCCCTTTAAGACGGGAGCCCACAGTGGAGAGAGGGGTTTACTGGGAAATTAGTGTTGCCATTTGGTGGTACTGTTAGCCTTAACCTGTTCTACCTGTGCTGTAAGATGCTGTTTTGAAGTGGGAGTAAACAGACTCAACCTGAGTTCACCTCTCCGTCTCGTTTGTCCGGCACTCCCACGCTGTTTCTCTTTATCTCATTTGATAGCAGAATGAAGATCTTTGAGTTTTGGACTGTTGGTTGGACATCACTTTGGCCTTCAACTAATTAATGAATTGAGTAAACAATGAGATTGGTTGATAATGGAAGTAACCTACTTGCAGCCCAAGATGTGAGTGTGTGTGTGAAAAAACTGGTAACTGCTATTTTAATAAAGAATTCTCAGTTTTAGACGCATATAAATTGTTAGCGCAACATCTTCTTACAGTAAATTCCAGAGTGTTCATGTCTCAGCTGAAAGCTTCAGAAAACATGGACATTCTCTTCATATTTTTTTTTTTTTTTTTTTTTTGTAAAACTAGTGATTTCAAAGTCCAAACAGAACCTTTATGCTCAGGATTGTTCCCGAGTAGCTGCTGAACATTGGTATAAAATGTCTGAGGATGCCCTTGATCTTTGATTATATGCACTGAAACTAAAATGTTGTTTTCTGTTCCTCTCTCAGACAGCCATTCTGTTTTGCTCTTCTTCCTCCTGTCTGTCATCACTGGACCTCATGTTCCTTAGCAACATCATGCCTCAATTGTCTGGCAATTTACCAGCAATAGCGGAAAAATTCTGTGACCAAAACAACTGAACAGACCAAAAATACAAGGTACAAAGTGACAGATGGAAAGTGTTTATAAAGATGGATGTTTCTCAGATATTTTACCTTGTGGAGGAGTTACTGGCTGTAGGAACACTGCTGCTGCTGCTGCTGCTGCTGCTGCTTCCCAGAAGGTTGGCCAAGCCGGGACCGGCCAATGCCCCGAGACCACCTGACGTTCAGAAAATAACATTCACCATTATTCTCCTGATAGCAAGAAAATGCATTCAAAAGATATTCTCCTGTTTTGTCTAACTAGCAAGTTCATTATCTACAGCTTAGAGGACTTTGACAAGTGGTACGTACCGATCCCACCGAGTCCAGTTGGTCCAATAAGCTGCATGAGCTGGTTGTGGCTCATGTTACCCAGAAGGCTCTGCAGACCGCCCTCTCCTTTACAGAGACAAGAACATGTGACATCCAGCATCAGGATGATATCTCAACACGTTTCAGGTTCTTACACAGCAAATCAAGCAGGGGATGTGAGTATCTGTAACCTACAAAGGTACAGAGAAAAACGATATCTGCACCCTACAGCTCCCAGTATTTAATAGACTGCAAAAAGCTACATTTCAACCCAACAGGGTCTTCATCAGGCAAATGGTCATCATGACAGACAACAGAGTGTACATACACACAGAAGATAGTGACATAAGATAGCCTTCATCTAAGTCAATTAAGCAGGTCATGCCACTTGGGGCAATCAGTTGTGGCAATGGTTTTAGCCTCACCTAGACCACCAATGCAAAAGTGAGAAACTTTTAATAAAATATCAGAGAAGCAGGATGCATTAAAAAAAATATTCCAGTGGAACACAATACAACAACATTAGAGAAAAACAGCACAAAGGGGCACACAAATAAATAATTATGCCATATATTTAGAATAACCGTAAGTCAAAAATACCAGAGCACCAAAGTAATAAGTAGAGAAAGTTTAAAGGCACTGGATAGTAAGATAATTAGGGCACAAGAAGGAATACTAGAAAAATTAAATATCAAATTCCTCATATAGACCGTAAAGGGACAATGGTATTGAGGAAGTAAGCCCAAAACATCTCACGCCAGAGGCACCTTCTAATCATCTCAACTGAAACGACAATACAACACGATTAAAGAATAACAGTGAGTAAATATATACTGGATACAATTGGCATCTGTTACCTCCCAGAGCCGACAGGTCATGTCCTCCACTGCCGCCACTACCAAGAGCACCAGGCATGGGCGGGTTGTTGAGATACTCGTTGACTTTACGACAGTTCTCCTCATCCTTGTCAGTCTTTGGCTCCTGCAATCACAGAAACACTCCTCTTAAAAATGCTATTTTATTACCTGAGAAATAAAACGTTCTCACACGTGAGTAAATAGAGCAGATATTTGAGACAATTTTCAGCCGCGGATCTACAAACATTTGGTGTTATAATGAGTATTTACAGCAGCAGAACAGTGTATGTGGGATAGAATTAGATTAAACTACAGTGTCAATGTTCATCATAATGACATGTGACCAAGTGCAACATCAGCGCAGCTCACTGGTGTGTTTTTAATATCTTTGGACAACAATGGAGCTCTGTGGCACAATACTTGTTAGACCAATCATTTCAGTGTTTTCGGTCTTTTCATGGGATGTATTTATACTAGCTTTATCATTGTTTATTTCTGATATAAATCATGCATGTCTGCCAGCAACTTCTTATTGTTTTTTTTTGTTACAAAACTGCTAAAAAGAGCCCTCGGTCAGATTTTTGTGTCCTCCTGTCCATCCTTTTAATAAAAGACTAAATGTGCTTGAAGGTGCTACATGTAACATTTTAGCACATATATCGTACATTTCTTCTCTTTAATCCTCATGACTTTGCTTGTGTGTGACTAATAGAAATGTGGTCAAAATTTGCATCAAATCTTTTGACCCAATTTTAATTAGTGGGTCACAACATAAAGTAGAGTGCTAACAATGAATAGATACAGGCANNNCTAACAATGCATAGATACAGGCAAATGGATTTAACTGATTGTTTCATGTTCTTCAGCCAACATTTATTACACTGCCACACACTCCTGTACTTCCATAGCACTTCCACAGTACTAATTTTGACCTTTGTTCTACTGTAACTGGTGCCAAAAAAGATAAAAATAGCACCTTTAATCAAGTGAAAAACAATGCTTAATGAGTACAGACGTTTGTGGAGCAAACCGTTCCATTGCATACCTGCATCCAGAAGAAAAGTCTTTTGGATCCGGCTTTGAACTTCAAAACATAAACTCGGCCAGTAGTGCACTGGTTCACCCGTTTGAACTCACAGTCATCAGGGAAGATGATCAGGTCCTAAAACCAGAGGAAGAGAGCTCAAATTAAAAAAGGTCAACCACAGGCAAAACCGGTATTACATGCAGATAGCGCCACCTACATCATCCACGTTCCCGGTTGTCCGATCCTTCCAGCAGAAGTGGATGAGGGAGTCGTCTGTCTGCTGGATGTAGACTTGACCTTTGCGCTTGTCAGGGGTCACTGTGCTTCCCTTCATGGTCATCTTACCTGCTCGAAACTCCACCAGGTACTTGCTGGAGGAGCCACGGGACCCAGACACCATGCTGGGGAACAAAGCTCCAGAGGCCATGATGAGAGGACAGACTGCTGCAGGGACAGAGATGACGAAGGCCTCAGTCAGTTATACACAGAAACACACGGGCTCTGACTGAAACACAGGTGGTGGAAGGAAAATTAATGCAATTTTGGTCACAAATATTAAAATGCTGGAGGTATGAGGATATCTTTTTTTCTGCTGTGTCACTCTATTTTGCTATTGACCACGTTACTCAGCTGTAGGTTCAATAATGCAAATTTTAAATGATAACGTAGGGTTGATTTTACAGTCATTTTATTCACGTTTCTAGCCTGCTAGCTTATTTAATGTATAATCTTTATTTTGTAAACACATACTATGAGTAATAAGGCTCACCTACACAAACATGAAAACAATAAATTGTTAAAAATAGCATGATAAATAAACAGACTTAAAACACATAATAGGAGCGGAACGAAACTCATCCCAGTGTTCCCTTAATAAAGCAGCTACTGGTGCAGCCACAGTAGCCACAGATGACTCTGCATCATGTAGCGAGCAGCGTGTTTTAGCTCATTTCAATCACGACTGAGCCACATTTTTACACAGAAAATACGCAAAGAAAACATACAACTGATTTCGTTTCTGTGTTATGAATTCAAAACATATTTAAAAAGATGTTTATACTTACATTTACTCACTGAAATACCGTTCAGCCGGAGAGCAGTCACACAAACTGAGGGCGATTGTGATTGGCTGACTGCCGCCCGTGCTTAACAGTCATTGGTCGAACTGGTTGTCAGTCATGGGCGCTTTAAATGCACTGCGCATGTTCGGTAGAGAGGGCACAACACAGCCTATTTATTGTCCTGACGCATCGCACGTCATTTGAACTGCTCCAGTGTTACTTAGCAGGATTTCTTTCCAGTAACCGGTTGATTTTGATAAAATATGCGCAAGTCTGGATTTTTCAAATGTTCACCACCTTCTTTTGCACGCCCAAACCGGCTTGTATTATTTTCCTACACTCCTAATTCTGTCTTTTTAGTGTATAAACTTCAGTGTTTAATAAAGATGTTGAAAACAACTGTCACACTCTTAAGGCTGGCTGGGATACTTGGAAGTGAAATGTAGTCATTTAAAAAAATTGAGGGTATTTGTTTTTACTGTTTTTGTATATACTATATGTAGAATATCCTGTATATTTGTATATACTATGTATTTACTCTACCAGTGAATGTTATTTAAGGCCTTATTATCTTTAACATTTACCCTTATTTATATTTCTTAACATTATCATGAATATTATCATCACATTATCAAGTGTCACCCTGTAATAAATTTCTTTCAAGTGCATCTAAATTCAAGGGGGTAAAATTTTTCTTCTGATTTAAAAAATTTACAGTGGATGTAATATTGCTCCTAACAAACAATTTCTCATTTAGCAGTGACTGATAAGTTTCTGCTGACATTTTGCAAGTAAAATTTTGCACTTAACACAGAGTATAGTTAAGGCAGTAGAAGTCTAATATTCATTTTACAGGTATTCAGCCACAAAATTAAGCTCTACACATAATGGAATATGTACCGTGTAAACAAAGTTAGTTGTTATAAACTAGCTTTTGGCACAGTCAGTTGTCTGCCTCAAAAAAAAAGTAACAAGGAATAAAGCAAGAGTCACTTCCAAGCCTGAATATATCTGTGGATGTTATGCTTTCCTGGTGTTTAAACTTAAACTTATTTCCAACAGTTAGAATTAATCAGATTTCCACAAACAAACTATGACATTGCTTGGCCAAGTTGATGATCCCCCTGTTTAGTGTTGAACTAAAATGGACTTTTATCAGATTGTTTCTTTATTTCAGAGGCCCGCAGAGGTAAAAGCATTTAGATTATCATAAAAGATGTTGTGAAGCAGAAACATGTTTTCTTTTGTATCCTTTAAATCATCTAATGACCCCATAGTTTAGAACCACTGGTATAAAACACACACACACACACACACACACACATACATGGTACAAGCTGTCCTTACATAGGGAAACTGATCGAGTGAAGCAAAACCCGACAGCGATGGTAGTTTTAATAGTCCTTAATTTATTTCTCAATTATTCCATGTCTGCATATGGTTGCGTGTGTTTGACATTATGAGGAGGGAGAAACACAAGTACATGAACGTACAATGTAAACATTTTCAAATAGATGCTAGACAAAACAAGAGGATAAAGAGTGAGACATCAGAAGAACCATCAGACTGAACCTGCACCTTTGAGTGTCTGCAGGCCTCACAAAGTGCTTTGAATTCAGAGTAAAGATGAGAGCAGCTGGGGAAAGACATGATATAGAATGTTTCACTACACAACGTGTGCAATGGACTGTGTTCAAATGTGCAGTTTATGCAAGGTTAGTGCTCGCAAATGAAAAAAACATCCCTATAACATGAGAACCGCACGGCTTTCTGTATGTAGCGTTTTATTATGAGCATTCAACATTCATGAACTGCTGCCTCTGTAGTGTCTGATGCACACATTGGCTACTAGCTAAAGAGGAGTTAAATGTTTCACTTTTAGTTTTCACATTTCAAAAGGGCAGAGTGGATGGATCAGTTTGCATAGGTTCATGATGGCTACAGTGTCCTTTATTATTTGCTGCTGTTTTGTCCAAGGATGCAGCTTCTACCGTTGAAGAAATGACTCAGGGCATCGAACTGGAAACTCTGAGAACCCTCAGAGAGTCACATGTCTGTGTGTTACGAAAAATGTCTGTAATTAGGAGCACGTATGACACAGCTTTCTCCTGAAATCAGCGGTTTTCGAGCTGTGTGGCAGACACAACCCACAGTTTGCCTTAAAAGTCGTACTCCTTCTCATAGTCATCACTCAGTCAGAAATATATGACACAGTTTTAGCTTCAGCATGATTACACTTTCTGGGAATAATGAAAAAAAAAAAAAAATCTGCTTAGAAATTAAATGCTAACTTACAGCTCCAGAACTTGCCTGAGAAACATCATGTTTTTAGATTTTTCTTCTGTATTAAAATAATCCAGTGATTGATTGTTGTCTGCACATTAGTTGGGGCTGCAAACAGGAGCTGCTAATAGCTAATTCGGCATAAGATCAATGGTTCCAATTTGCCAAAATGTAAACAAAGACGGGATTAAAAAAACAGGGTTCAAGTTGTAGCCCACAGCTAACTAGCTTACTGACTCCATGGCAAAGTTATACTTCCTGTTTACAGCCCCAAATGTGTGATCTGCAGTTACAAAAACCTAGAGCATGATTGTGCTCCAATTTATTAAAGATTAATAGGACTATTTTTGTTTAACCAAGGCTCAGAATGTCTCATCAACATGGGTCTCATAGTGTCAGACCTGCTTTAAACCAACATTTGCTCTAATGTTAAATGTGAATGCATTTACACTATTATACTTAGTGCAGGAAAGGTTTTTTTATGGCTTTGTCTTGTGTAAATTACCATCTCGGTGACCATGCATGCACCGATTATTCTGCACATCATCTATATTACAGTAGACAACAATATTATGTACCAACAATATCTGTTTACTGTGCTGGTAAACATGGTTATAAGCAGCTTTCACCTCTACTGTAAGTCTCTATTCACAGAAAATGATCACGGTTGTGATATTTGAGGGATGTTTGCGGCTAACTAAAATAGACATCTAATATTCAAATAGGTTACATATAAAAGTAGCAGATTATGTGTTTGAATAACCCCTGATATTTGAAGGAAATTGGACAGAAGTGCGCGGTGCAGCTACTGGTATGACTATTAAAATTGAATATCTCCTTGACAGTCAGAGCTGTGTGTCCTGCAGCAGCATGGTCACACACACCACACACACACATTCACACAGGCGACTGGTTTAAAAACCTCGACAGGTGAGTAACATACATGTGGACTATTATTTTAGAATCATGTTTAGGGCGTATAAAGATGAAGATGTTTGACGTCGACACTTACAGTGAGTAAACTCTAAAATTCTCCGTATTATAGCATTTCTCCTGTGGCCAAAATTCACAGTCATAATCTGATAAACTGCCTGATATCATTTTGATATCGGCTTGTCACTGATTCACACAAAGACGCAGTACCAGTGAGCGTCCGAACGCCGTAGAGACACGAATCTTAGATGCTGAGAGATAAAGTGAATCCTATCAGGGAGGTGATCTTCACGCTGAGCCCCTCCTGTGTCAATAAATGTTGGGACAGTCAGTGAAATTCCTGTCAAAGTATCCACCTGTGTACACCCAGTCTTCAGCTCCCGTATGAGGGTTTGTTCCAAGCTGAAACCACCTGGAGAGACAGGAAACATGCAGGACCGGTTCTTAATTACACAGTTAGAAAATATATAACATGAATGTACAGTATGATGTTGTTCACATCGTGACCTGAGGAGCTTTTCTGCACTCTGCTAGCAAAGACTGAGCAAAATCCTTGGCACCATGAGGAGACACATCAGCACAGAAGATTATTTTTATTCTAGTTAAAGTTTAGAACGAGAAAATTTTAGTCCAATTATTCTATTCATTGTTTTTAACACAGCAGAAATCCATAAACAATGGTGCTGACTTCAGTAATGTGCTATAGTGATGTTTTTTCACCACAACAGGGAGGACGAATCATTTTTATCGAGTGAACTGATGTGAGATCGACTTTTCTTAACGACCCTCTGAGGAACTTTCACTTTGCGCCGTCAATTGTAGCGGCACATGCGGACAAAAGCAGTACTGTAGTGCTCACTGTCGTTAAGATCTTGTCGAGCTTTTTTTTCGGGAGAGAGTGAAAGAAACAAACCACTTAATTGGACAAAACCAGTTCAACCCTAAACACAAAATACTGAAATTATCGAAAAAAAGATATCCCCCTGCTTTTAACCACACATAGTAAAAAAAGAGAACAGTGGATTGTTTATGCTCGTAAACAACAAATTGCCTCTTCTGGTCTGTGTGCTGTTTCATATTATTTTCAGGCAAAGGCTTGTAAAAGACAGGACAGTAATCTCCAATCTCCTCACCAATGGTCCCATTTACCAATATAGGTAAGATGTGACGCAACAGTATTGGATTTAGACTGCTTCATAACCAGTTTAAAGTTTCTCGTAGGGACTTTTTTAAGTATTTAATATTACAACATCTAGTTTTGACAGTGAAATACTGTTTCCAGGTCATCATATTTGAGATTTCTGTTGTGATTTCGCTGTCAGAGTGACTTGGGTGTTATTCTAGCGTGAGACTGGCATGTTAAAAGGTAATAGGTACCATTTCCACATTATATGTCTGATTAAACTGTATTTACATTATGCTGAATGTTTTCAACAACTTTACAAATGAGAGAAAAACAATGGTGGGTTTCATTTAGTCACCTGTTCATGGCGTCATATCCCCTTTACTCTCTGTTTGCTTAAACTCAAGGGGAACACCAGATGATACAACATCCGATCATCCGTGATGAAAGAAGTCAGCAAACATGACTAAACGTAAAAGTAAATAAAACCTTAAACACTTTAACTCATCTGTGAACGTTTTTGCCTGAGTCCTGCCAAGTCACATTTAAGCAATAACGGCTGTTAATCTCTCAAATAAACAAATCCCATGATCCCACGGTACGTCACAAAGTCCTCCTCTCTTGTTGTTACTGTTCTGATTGACAGACCTCCAGCGGCAGAAACTACACACTGTGCCTCATTACGTTTATTTAGTAAGGGTTGTGAAGCGCTTTATTTGCAATACAGAACACAATGGAATTTTTTCTTAAAAACCTCTGACACACACACACACACACACACACACCTGGTTGACCACTCCTGCTCATCCTTGGTGCGTTCCCTGCGTGAGGCTCTTTGTTTCTCCTCTAACCGCTCTTTCTCTGCACTCGCTGTATCTGTAAAAAACACAAAAATATGATGAAGAACGCCTATAGAGACTCATACGGGGGTCTTGTTAATGTCATGTATGCCAGAACAGTTACAGTGTCTTTCAGCTTGTAGAAAAAAATTAAAGTTTTTGTCTTAATGTGAGGTTGGTTTTTACCAATGTCTCCGTTCTCCATGGCTCTGATGTCGGGCCTCAGTCTGCAGTCTGTCGGTGCCAGTACTCTCTCCATGTCGGGCTCCAGCTCGTTCAGTGTCATGGCAAAGCTGGTGAAGTTGTACATCTACACAGAAGAAAGGGTTCAGTGGGGATATGTAAAAAAAACTTCTACATATCAAAGCACATATGTAAAAATGAGCAGCTTTAACTACAAGACAGTGTATTCTTCTCTTCATTTCAAGGTCTCGTTCACTCAAATAAAAAAAAAACAAAACAAAACACTTGCCTCCCTTCTGACTGAAACAAGTGAGGAGTGTTTTGTTTGTCGTGTTCACAACTCTACAAAGATCTATTTTTCACACTTTATAAAAAGTTTTCCCAGAACTTGTATTGCTTTGGTTTATCCACCTCCCAACAGTAAGGTGGATAAACCAAACCATAGCTACGTTTCTGTCTTTAAGGAAAAGTACTTCCAATCAAAACTGTCGATACTGACATCTGTCAACGCTCATTTTTAAAAAGTAGAGCACTGATTGTGACCGCGACTCACTCAGTTCCCTCTCCTGAATGGGGATGTCAGCAGACATCTTAGAGACAGGTAACTTAAAATCAGGGCAGATAAAATCTAAATTAGTGGCACAACTGAAGACCTCCAAAGATAAGGGAAAAATATGTTTACTACGATAAAAAATATCAAAGGCATTTTTCACCACTCCAACAGCCTCCAATTCTTAAGCTGTCACAGCCTCAGGTAAAGGAGAGCTATTATGCTTTTCTATCTTGTCTGACCTATAAATGTTGTTACAGTGTTGGATAGTCATATTAAACGATGCCAAAGTGCCACATAATGAGGACAATGCATTTGGAGGTAAGCCCTGCAGGCTGTCAGTTGGCTGCCCACGCTGTGTTTTACAGTGTTTTTAAACTGTTTTTCCAGTGCCATTAATGCGTGCTGGATTTCCTTAAATGGGCATGCCAGCTCATGTACACAGCGCTGTGCCTGCCCCCCTCTGCTCAGACACCACTGCGCTCTGCTCTCTGCTTCAGGGATTACTGTCAGCACTTTGTTCGAGGTGCCTCCCATAAAGTGTTGTTGCCAGGTGAATGAAGGACGGTTAACTTTGTTGAACTTTTTTAGAGGCAAGCACCAGACAGAGGTTGAGAACGTTTCTGTTTCTTGTGGATTTATTTTCTCCTAAACGAGCACATGAACCGGATTAACGGCTAAACTGCTCCTAAAGGAAAGCACATTGCTTTGTTGTGTTAAAGAGTGAGAAGCGCATGCTGTAGGTAACATTTATTGGTGTCCCAGCTGTGTTTATTTTGTATCCTTAAAGGGGTCGAGCACAGCATAGCGCGGACACACGTGCATGAGGAAAGGGGGAGGAGTAATTAACCGACTGTTTTGACAGAATGTAGAAAATTCAAGGAAGAGAGAGGGGCGAGTCACAGTTTTCTGAAGATCTACAGACTTTACTGTTCAGTCAGTTGTGTCTAGCTGCTCTACAGGAGTCCTAAATCAAAATGAAAGACCTGAAAATGATTATTATAGCTCTCCTTTAAAGGCACAGTGGGCTTGTGTGTGTGTGTGTGTGTGTGTGTGTGTGTGTGTGTGTGTGTGTGTGTGTGTGTGTGTGTGTGTGTGTGTG
>JAQLOL010000002.1:23476038-23510992 GCA_029783665.1 Naso thynnoides | reverse complement strand
GTGTGTGTGTGTGTGTGTGTGTGTGTGTGTGTGTGTGTGTGAGTGTGTGTGTGAGTGAGTGACAGAGGGTTACTGACTTGTGCTGAGTGAGCAGGCCGCGGTGTTATCCTCCACAATAAGGCACTTCCTGGTATTACAGTTACAGTCTCTTGAACCTCTGGTATCTCATCTGCTTCCTCACCTTCACAACAAAGTTCCTACATACACACACACACACAAATAACATCATTAGACATTGACTAATCAAGTTAGAGCTCACAGTCCATACCGTACATGTGCAAACAGGTGATTCACAGAAACTACAGTTGCCACAAAATTCAACACATTTCTCAAGCAACGATGCATGTCATTGCAAGACATTATGGGTTAGTGCTGGCAATGATCTAATCATACATTACACTTCGAACATAACTTGAACTAGACAACAGCAGTAGCACACTACAGATATCAAATATACTTTTACCTTACCTTCTACTAATGCCACTGCATGTTATTGTGAAAGGAGAAGATACCGTTTGAGAAACAAATTTAGAGCGATGGGTAAAATTCACAGTTGCTTCATGTTGTAAGACAAATAAAACAAGCCAAAGACAAACATGAGGAAAAAAAATACTCTGAGCAGCATCTGATGTCAGTTTGCTTCAGTCAAAGCAGAATCTACAGAGAACCTCGGTGTCTCTCACCGGTTTCAGCTTTTTAGAGTCTCCTGCTGTCTTCTTGTCTGCCTTCTTGTATGTTTCATAGACCTTGGGGTCCACGCTGTACATGCACTCTGTCCACTTTCCATAGATCACTCGCAGCTTCTTCTTACTGTCAGAAAAGTCAGCAAAGTGAACTCAAAGAAAATCTATCACAGTATCAATGTGGCTGTTAGCAGTGTTGTTGTGGTTGTGCTCTTACTTTTTGTCTTGGATGTGACCTTCCACTCTGTGCAGCTCTTTCCCAAACATGCCACAAGGTTTAAAGTTTAACACACACTTGTCTCCCGTGCTGATGGATTAAATGCAAAACAAATGAATCAATGGGAAATCACTGACTGCTCCAAACTGTTGAAATCTTGCAGCTCAGTGTTTGTCTCTGTACCTGTGGTTGACAATCTCCACGGTTCCGTATTGTTCAATCCAGAGTTTCCCCAAGATGATGTTGTGCACGCAGCACATTGGGTTCGTCCACGTGTACGCTTCTTTATGTCTGAAAGAAAGACCCAGAACGCTGAAGGAAAAGCTCAACAATTTTAGAAATATCCACATTTGGGTTCTCACCACCAGTTAGAAGAGAAGAACAATACCACTCAAGTGTTTGTCTGTTAAAGTTAAAGAACCTGGCAGTTAGCTTAGCATAGCATAACAAATAGAAACAGCTTGTCTGCCTCTGTCCAAAGGTAACACGTGGATGGGGCCCCTCCAAAGCTCAACTTACATCTTATAATATCATTTGTTTAGTGCATATTAATCTTCAGTTAAACCTGAGGACCCAGAAACCCAAACCAGGATTGCAGGAGACAGATCAATGTTTTAGACTATCAATCGGGTCCTAGGGCTGTTTAACATTAAATCTGTGTGTAATACCAGAGTTTATCAGACAGCACTGACCATTATGGAAGTGCTGTGTGTGTGCAGTAACTAGGCATGTTTTAATATTAGGATAAGAAAATGCAGGCTGGAAAATAAAGTGACGAGTCACAACGAGAAAGCTGATTTTTCTGTCAGCGTGACAGCAAGACGACCTTTGACCTGAAATAATGAGTGGATTAGGATGTCTTGGGGTTTTTCCGGGTTCTGGTAAGAATTTCTAGACTTGAGTCCGCACAAAAACCATGTGAAAAATTTGCAGTAAACCTTAAAGGTGGAATCAGTAGGATTTTACTAAAAAATAAAATATGGACATATACAAAAGTAATGCTGCTAAATCTTCACCTCTGGGCCTCTGTATATGTGTGGTGGTGACTGTGTATGGAGACACACCACCCTCTGCCTGTATTTTGATGTTTTGGCTGACTCAGGACTTGCTCAGGACGAGTTACCGTAAAGAGCGATGCAGCCCTAGTGAGCAAGCGGATAAAATTTGTTCCAGAGCAAAAGTGAGTCTTGGTCTGGCTTTCAGCCATTTTGGAGCACTGACAGAGAGGCTGGGAAGAGTGATGCAGAGTTGGGCTACTTTGTGATGGACAAGTAGGTGTTTAACACTGGTGGTTAGCTTGTTAGCTTGCTAAATTACCAACTTCTCCATTAAACGAATGTAAAATTCCAATGTAGCTTGCTGTGTAACATTAGGTAAGTGGTATAGCAGTATATGCAGTACACGCTAAGTTACGATACTTCTGGTGTGTTGAGCTGGGAGGAGGGGCCCAGGTTGAATGTTTTGTTTACAAACTACTTTTTCAAATTAGTAAGCTTTAAAGGTGGACAGAGTCTGGCTAATTGTTCCATGTCTCTCTTCTACACACTAAGCTAACTAGCTGCTTTAGCTTTATATGTAACTAACAAATAAGAGAGTGGCATCAGTTTTGTTACCTCAGGCTTATTTCCTGAAATTTAGAGCTGATGCTTCAAATATTGTTGGGCATCATTCATTCTTTTTGTCTACTGTTTCATTGTAAATACGACAGTCAGCAAAAAAGTCAAATACTCAGGTACAAACCACGTTCTATAAATAATCGAAACAATCAAATGCAGCAAAAAGCATGACAATGACAAAGCCAATCAAAGCAAGTGAGCACGCAAATGTCTATGCAAATACTCACTTCAGCAGCTCCAGCGTCATAGTGCCTTTGGGCTCAGCCTCCACACTTTTGCCCCAGAACTTGAGTTTTGGGTAGATGGAGCCGTGAAACTCGAACTCTTGCTTCAGAGACTGGGCATGGAAGGCACTGACAGGGGGGTGATGGCTCACCTGCTCTGAGATCAATCTGTATCCCTCGTCCTCTCTTAAAAATATAAACAAATAAACAAAACCTCACATACATTTTTTAAAAAAAGGTTCAAATCTGTTTTATGAAAGTTTAACTTTTACAGGCTTCTCCAATACCTTACGAGCTCATAGGTCTCCCCAAGTAAGGGATTAAATGGCTTTACAGTCCTTTCCCATTGAGATGCTACAGACGAAACAGCAAACGCAGCAACAATCTGTCAAAGAGACGAGAAACAATCAGAGCAGGAAGGAATCAGTTAATTGACTGTCATATCATTATTTTTCTTCATCACTTTCTACGCTGAAATACCGCACATTCCCATTTTCTAGCCCTTTACCGTAATGATTTGTGGATTTTCATATCTAATATGTGAGTTGTAATATTAAAACTGAACGTATGTGCTGGTTGGACAAAATAAGTTATTTTAAAATGTCAAGTTGATTTATAGGACGTTATGGCTCATTTTCATAGTTTCCTGACACTTTAAGAACCAAACTATTGACTACTTGGTAGATAAATCAATAATGACAATAACGATTAGTTGCAGCCTTGAATAAAATTCAGATCTGGCACAGATGAAATTCAGTTCGAAGTGAAATAAAAATAACACAAAGTCTGACAAAAGCGACTTCAGAGTCATCTGTTATCTCTACCTGCATGCGCTCTATTGAGTCAGACAAACTGCAGGCTCTGTGGATGAGGTGGGTGTGTTCCATGTACTCCGAGATTCTCTGGAGGAAGCTCAGCGGCTCGTTAAACACGACTGGCATCGCTATTTTGGACAACTCCTGCAAGAGCACATGAAGAAAAATCAAAGATTAGAACAGATAAATGAACAAGAAACTTCAGACCAGATCAGAGTTTGACCCTGAATACCTCATTTGAACACATCTTGCATCATATTGTCTCACTTTAACTCAGCATCAATGATCTACCATTTAAATACAGGAGTAACCAAACATGTTTTATATTTGCTGTATTCTGATGTTCATTTAAGCCATTTTGTTGTTTCAGGCTAAAAGAAAAGTGCAATTTCCAAGCCAAAAATAGCCGGCTGAGCAGAGACAAGAGTGAAGAGTTCAGTCATAACTATTCATGTAGTAGCACAGTGAAAGCTGAAACATCCGATTGTTCAACTATCCAAAAATGTCACGCAGGACTCAGAATTTAACTAAAGTTTGTTTGTGGCAAATCTGAAAGATATTCAATTCAAATTGTGTGATAAGCTGCCAGGAATGCCAGCTTTGCATAACTTTATGTACTGAAAGCTTCGCAAGGAAGCAGGTAGGACTCACCATGCCGATGCATTTCTTCAGTATACTCCAAACACTGAAATTGTTTCTGGAGATCATCTCAGCAGGCAGTCTTTTCCTGGTGCACATTGAGCCCGTATGAGATTAAAAAGATACGAGATCAGAAAAAAATGGTGGCAGTGTTTGAGCAGCCGACTTCTAGTCGCAAAAGTACCAGCATATCATCACAGAACACAATGTACTAGGTCAAGATCCTGATGTTCTCAAGTTAAACTCTGTCAGTCTCGACTACCTTAACCAACAGTAGCTCCAAATGCTGTGCAGAGGAGGCGCTCACTAGTTAACAGCATAAAAATGTGGTTGCACTGGACTACTTTGTTTCCACGTGTGGGTGCATGCATGATGAAACCTTCAAACCCCTCAGAGGACAAAATTGGTCATGTGGTAACATGCACACATACATGTAAGCATACCACATGTCTGCAGGGTGCCTCACCTGCGTTCCCACACTCCATTCTCCTGTGTTGCGCAGCCGTCAGTCACCTGCTTATTGTCAAACACCAGGGCATCTTTAAAACTGACCTCACAGGAATCATCTGACTCCAGCCCTGATGGAGACAAGAGGACGGTGAGGAAAAGAGGACACAGCAAGTATATGTCACAGCATGAGACCTCTGTCAGTGTGTCTCACCTGTCTCAGCATCGTAAAACTCTTCTTCGCTGTTCATACTGAGCAGAGAAAGTAATGATGCGTTACTCAGAAGTCATGTTTCCATCACCGGCCTGTCCCTGCAGCCCAGCCTGTCTCCAAGCATCACAGACAGCCAGACACACAACCTGCAACAGCACGGACTCGTTACACAACGCAGGGGCAGATGGCTGTAGTCGCAAAAGTCAAGTATTAACGTTATTAACTATACGCTATAAATAATGAGTAACAGCTTTCTCCAGTAGCTGCATGTCAGCTCTGTTCCCCAAAGACCCTTAAGCTAGCTGTTTAGCTAGCTATCCGGCTAACTAGCAGTTAGCGTCGCTGCTGCCCTGAGTTCAAACGTTGCGTGGAGGGCGAACAGCAAACATGAGCTAACGTTACCAACACAGACGCTGACACGAAGACTTAACTACTATTTGTATGAATATACCTGTGAATTAAGGAAATTACTGCTCTAGAAACGTAAACAATCCAATAGTACACTGCCACTGAATGTAACAGGGCGGAAGTGGGCGGCAAGGACACCGTGACGGGCAGGTCCGACAGCCAATCACAACGCAGCCAGAAGCCTCCTGGAAATAAAAGTCAAAGTGCAAAAGTTAGAAGTTCAGTCCAGAGGCATTTATATTTTTAGCACCATAATGTGACGTTAAAAAGGGCAAGGATTCGCAAAACACTGAGATTATGAATGAATAAATTAAAGTTTCCTAATGCTAAATACTATATGTTCCTCCTAAAATGAACCCAAAACACTAAAATCATATCTGAATTTTCCTAAGGCGCTTGTATTATCAAATGCCCTTTGATTAGGCTCCCTTTATACAATAAATATATATTAATCATGTGTATTTAGTAATAATCCATTAATAAATAATGAGGCAAGAAACATTTCTCACGAGTTTGTTACTTTTTTAATAAGATGATAGTCGGTAAGTAGTCATTAATAACAGGTTTTAGCATTAATCCATGATGTCTGCATTTGTGTCTAATCCTAAAGTCTGTATTAGAGTTACATCACTCCTTTTAAAATCTTTCTCCACTTGAGCTAACACTTCAGTCTAACTAATTGTTGCTCCAGCAGTCCACAAGGTGGCAGCTTTTTACCTTTGATAGGTTTACCCTTACATAACTCAAAACTTTACAGGAGAATTTTTAAATCAAATTTGAAATACATGCTGCAAATAGACGATCTTTGAACTAAAATTAAACAAGCTGGAAGTTTCAAAAGTGAATAAGCTGACCTGCAGAGAGCAAAACGCTTTTGACCTTTTTAATATCCGCCGAGGAGCCTCTGTAGATACTTAATGTGCATCTGGTTGTAGAAACAAATGACTGAAAACTCAGAGGGATTCATGTAAAGTGCAGCTGTCTTTTGAAATTGTTTCTTAGGCGGATTTCAAAAGGACAAAGTTTGAACAAAGGCTACACCAGCTTAATGTCAAGCCGCAGCAAAACCGGAAACAGTGGCGATTTTTAAAATAAAAGTTTTGCTTGCATCGATTGGAGGATCGGAGGTAGTGGGGGAAATGTTGACACGAAATCAGAAAATATTCAGTTTAAGTTTTCCACTTAACTCTCGCTGTAATGAGGTAATATCTTATTAAGGGGTGGTTTAATATCATGTGTTACCGATGGGCCTATTTATCAATAACAAACTGTGTTTATCAAATTTGAGACTGTTTGTAAAAGATAAAAAAAATATATATAGGGAGGCAATTTTGCTTTTTTAAAAAGAAAATAAATAACAGAACTATTACGTCTATTTATAAAGGATTTTATTTTAGCAACAATAACCGGAAGTCGTCAACGGGCACTCTGCTGGTTAACGACTTTAGGCTGCCCACTTTCTCTGCGCGCATTTTGGCAAAGTTTCAGTCCCTGGGACGCGCAGGAACCAGTCAGATGTCTTCAGCAAGCCGCAGGACTTTTGGACACTTCAGCATGTTTGTGAAAACATCAGGAACATTTTGAAGTAAAAAGCTGCACAGCCTCTGTTTGTTTTTCTGCCTGAAAGAGTCGAAGAGATGAACGGAGACAGGAGCGCAAAGACTGCGCTCCGGAGCCAGAAACAACCCAGGACGCAGCAGGTTTCTGTCCAGAAGAAGAAGAGAGATCCATCCTCTAAAGGAGGACAAAGTGACTCTTTCTATAAAGACTCTCATTCCGGCCAGTCTGACTCGCCGAGGGAGGGGAAATCTGCCGGACTGCAGGGAAAACGACCGGGGAAAGTTTCATCTGGTGCCACCGTGGAGTGCCACCGGAGCCCCGGCGCACAGAGAAAACTGTCCGATGCCAGCAACGCGTCAGAGGACCTGAGCAAAGACTCCGGCTGCCCGTCTGGGAAACTTTCCTCCTCAGACAGCAGCTCAGAAATATCCGATTGCCCCTCGGAGGGCAACAAGCACGACACTTCGAGCTGTGACAATGAATTAAGCTGGATAGACGGGCGAGCTTATGTGAGCCCGGACAGCGGGGGGGAGAGCGACAGCAAACAGAGCTCGACGGCAGCGCGGGATACGTGCGCTCCGCCGCCTGATGCTGCTGGAGGGGGGCTCAGTTTGTTCAACTCCGCGGGGTCGTTCATGGATCTCATGATGGGAGAGACAACCGAAGATCTTGTCCGGGAGGTGGAAGATTTAAGATCAGAGAACGAATACTTGAAAGTGAGTTGTATTTCGGCTAATTTTTAATTTAATTTGATTTAACTGAATTTGTCTAATTTAGTTTGGATGATATCTGGGTGACTTTTGTATCAATTTCCACGCATTTGTGTGCTGCTCTGTGTGTTCTTTGTAAGATGTAGAAAAGCCACTGGGCTCTCAGCTGATTTTCTGTAGACCTAAATACTCATCTCAGCCTTCAGTACATTAGAGACTGCAGGGCAAATGAAGGGAAGCTCTCGGGTACAAGAGTGGGCGGCCCTATTTATACATACTTTAGTCATTTTACCGCGATATATATGGTGTATTACGGTATTTGTATGAAAATGTAAAAGCTGATCTGCTGGTTGTTAAAGTCATTGTAGCATGTATAACATGTTCTAACCCACAATGCTTTGCATCTAATATGTAATTACCTGACTTAGGCAAGTCATGGGTACTTATGGCAATGGAATATTGAATTCTAGATCTAAGTTCAACTTAATCTATGGGAATGGAGAGAAAATAAGCCCTGTTTTTCCACTGATTATTGCTGGAGGAGAGGACCTTGTTGACCTTTAACCTTTTAAGCCACAACTTTCTCACTGCAGAGAGTTCAAACAGATTTGTCTGTGTTAGCTGTCTCACCTTTTAATAAAAATAAAACCTATAATATTTACATTTGGGAGAAGAAATGCTACTTTCCCACAAGTAACATCTCCTCCCATCACTGGCATCTTTCTCAGCTCAGTTGCCTGTTCCATCAGTAGAGACTGACCACCGCTGGCGCACGCTGTGCTCTACCAAACATCTGCTCGATAAAGCATCTCGGTATCGTTGAACATTTGTGCTTTTGAAAATCATTCTTCCAAGATTTCAAAATACGCCCATATACTGAAACCTCTAGATCCCGGCCAAGGTTGCTCGGGCAAGTATCACAAGAGTCACTATATACCAGTGGCAGTATTATGTTACATTAAAATAAAGCTGCTAAAAAGAAGAAAACTACAATATTAATAATTACAGGAGTTTTAAGAAAAGTATGCTGCCCTTTTTATTAGAGCAATACAAAAACAGAAAGAGGTAAGAAGTGTAAATGCAGGGAAGTGAGTTTAAGTTCAATGATAAATAGGGGTGTAACAAAAGCCTACATGGATGTATCAATACATCCATTTATATTCCTACAATCAAACTACATTAATAGGTAAACAGCAAATTGTCCTTCTCATTTGACTTGCATCGATCATAAATTGTATTTCAAAGCAAATATCAATAACAATCCCAAGAATTTGTGCCTGGTATTTAGCACATCACATGTTGTTACGCGAAAGTATCTTTTGCATTGATGGTAAGCAGTTGTAAACGTTACTCTGGTTCACCAGGACAGCGAACGATTTTCAGTCGGCGTTCGCAGTCCACACAGATTGAATGGAGGCCTTGATTTGAGCGTGTGTGTACTTCATCATATCAAGCTTTTTCAGTGTTTTACCTCCTCTATCACTGCATAGAAACAGGTATTTTCTTTTCCTCTGCTTTTGGCAAAAAAAAAAAAGTTACTATACTGATTTGTAGTCATTAAATTGTATCATATTGTATCGCTCTCAATGAGCCCATATCGTTATTGTATCGTATCGCCTGCCATGTATTGTAATACGTATCATATTGGTGTAAAAACGTATCGTTACACCCCTAATGGTAAATAATATTGTTTTTACTGTCCTCATGCTTACAAATCAATGTTTTTAATTCAAAAGGATGAGGTGGAGGAGCTTCGCTGTGAGATGCTGGAAATGCGCGACATGTTCCAGGAGGAGGAGGTGTACCAGCTGCAGGAGCTGCGGCTGCAGCTGGAGCGAGCCAACAAGACCTGTCGCATCCTGCAGTACCGCCTCCGCAAGGCTGAGCGCCGCAGCATCCGGGTGGCTCAGACGGGACAGGTGGACGGGGAGCTGGTCAGGAGCTTGGAGCATGATATCAAGGTCAGTAGTGCTCTCCTCTTTCATTACAGTCACTCCTCCTGCTTCCTCTGTGTGTGGGTGTTTGTTTGTGTGTGTGTGTGTGTGTGTGTGTGTGTGTGTGAGGTCATGTGGTCTTGTAAAAACTCACTCACCACCAACATACTCTTAAAGCTGCTTCTCCCAGAATGGCTTCCAACTGAATCACTGATGTTCCACTTGCCAACATCAAAGTGAACATTTTCTGTGAGTATCACAGAGTTTTTTTTTTTTTTTTTCATGAAAGTGCACTGACAGTGTTTGTGTTGTTCATACACACTGAAGGACTGTAATCACTTGACATCAGCCTGAGTCACAGCTGATCACTTTGCTGTAAAATGTTCCCTGCTGTTTTTAAGCACCACAATAATCTCATTAATTTGAAATGTCTTCATCATACATCCTGTTTATATTTGTGTCATAGCATGGTGTAATTATGTGGTGAAGAGCACATAAAAGCACAGTAATCTTTATCACAATCCTGGCATTTTCATTGTTCTGTTGTTAAATGAGACTCTGAGCTGGCAGCCAGACTCTCTTCCTTTGAGCCGGGGTGTGCGTGGTGGTGTAGGATTCCCAACAGCCTCTCCCCGACATCGTCACCCCACTCACCCACTAACACACTCATATGGCGAATTCCTGTCACAAACATTTCCTTGTAAAATATCTAAGCTTTACCGAAACCAACAGCTGCAGAAAACAGACTGTGGTCACAAATTAATGAGCCTCCGTTTGATGTGACTGATATAATTTCCTGTTGAGAAGTCGATCGAACGCCCACAAAGACAAGCATTAAAAAAAAAGATGCAAAACAACTACAAATTAAGTGAAATGAGACACAAAACAACAAAGAGACGCAAAAATAAAAAACTGAGATACACAAAATAACAACAATGCAACACAGAACAACCATAGAGAGACACAGAATGACAAAAACAACCAAAAAAAAACACAAAATGACCACAAAGATACACAAAACTACCACAAAGAGACACAGAATGACCAAAAACAACCACAAAGAAACACAAAATAACCACAAAAATATACAAAACTACCACAAAGAGATGCAGAAATGCCATAAAACAACCTCAATAAGGCACAAAACTAGTGCAAAATAACTGTTAAGAAACACAAATTCAATGCAGACAAGTCAAAAGGACTACAAACAATGCAGCCTTGTTGTTTGGAGCAGTTGTTTTGTACCTTTTACGATTCAGTGCCTGCAGGAACATTGTCTCATATTTCATCACTGATTGGAGATACAATAACCTGTTGTTGGGCTTGCTTACAGGTTGCAAAGAGTGTGTCCCTACGGCTGTTCAACGAGCTGGAGGTGGTGCAGAAGAAGAATTCCCAGTTGGAGTGGGAAAATGAGGCGCTGCGTGAGAAGACACAGGAACTGGAAGTGGCCAAGCAGGTGTTACAGACTGAGGTGGAGAAAGCCAAAGAGGTGCGACATTAAAGTATAGTTTACATTTAATCACACTTGCAGTCCAAAAGTTGTTTTTTCACTTGGATGTTTGAGCCTCACTGTGCTGAGCTCGACCCCAGAAGACTGTTTTCGAAATCATCTGCTGAAAAACAAAATTTTCGCTGACTAACCAAAAGCTGAGTTTAACACATTTGCATGCATCATGATTTTGTGACATCACAACTAGCGTGGAGCCAATCCATGCAGCTATCAACAGTGTGAAACAGTGGAAACTTGAAACGTTCAGTGCACACACATTGAGAATGTTATTTTTAGTGGAGTAAAACTTATTTTGTTTCAAGCATTGTACTATCAGTTGCATTTTAAAGTCCCTCTGAGGAACTTTTGACCCGTCATGAAGCAGTTTAAATTTAATACTTGTGCCTCACATCTTACCCACAGCGGCCAATGAGACAGCAAGGAGACTGGAGATTATTATCCTGTCCTCAATGCCTTTGTGCGGTCTGCTCAGTCAGCGGAACCACTCCGAAACACGGCACACAAACCGAGAGAGACGATATGTTGTTTGGCACAACTGATCCATTGTTCTCTTTTACTATCTATAGTTGGAAGCAGGGGGATATTTTTCTTTAGAGAATTTTAATATTTTGCCAAATTGATATTGTGCAACTAAATGGCGTGTTTCTTTCACTCTCCTCTAAAACAAATGCTCGCGCTAGACTAGATCTTTACAACAGGAAGCAGTACCGCTTTTGTCCACAGGCGCCCCTACAATCAACACAAAATGAAAGTTCCTTGGAGGGGCTTTAAATGATTTTGATGCAGATTTGTTCAACATTTTGGGAATGCACTCTTTCGCATTCTTCCAGATTGTTAGTTGGAAGGATGCCACTCTTATATTCATCCACTTAAGAGCTACAACCAGCAGCAAGTTAGCTTAGCTTAGCATAAAGTCTGTAACTTTTTTCAACGAGGGTGTAGATGAATAGACAAAGAATCGTAAAATAGTAATTAAATCTTTTATTGAAAAACATTCAGACACTAATTATATGTGTCCTAAAACATGTAATGTGTATATTGGGTCAAGATATTAAACTTAAGCCTGGACAGAAACATAAGCTGCCTCCATCCCTCCGCTCTGGAATCCTTCTCTCCATTTATGCTGCTCCACAGCTGCACCCATCCCAGCCAGTTGTCCCCCTCATCCCTCAGTCACCCTGAAGTCAGGTGACACATGACCCTGGTGCAGATCAATGATATGAGTGGAGGGCACGGCCAGCAGCTGCCTGGTGTCTGGGCAGGGTGAAGCAGCCTGGTATGCCGCAGCCTGAACTTCAGGCACAGCTGATATCCTCAGCTGAGTGGACACAGAAAATGGAGAGAGGGTGCGAGAGGTTTACAAAAATAGATTCTCTCACTTTTGCACTTTCTGCTTCTATTAAGCTCGACTAAATCTGGATCAGTGTGTATTATGGCACTCAAAAAGGCGGATGTTTGTGCACTGACATACTGACCTACAACCCTCCCTGCACATGCTTTTATCAAACGGTGGCCACCACACCCTGACAGTGATTACATTTCCAGCCCACCTTTTATTCTGGCGGCCCCTCCTGCCTTGATGGCTCCTGCGATAATGATCGTGCACTTCACTGACACGTGTTCGGTTTAATCCAGGATTCAGTGCTTTGGCATGAGCTCAGTCTGGCCCACTCATCAGAGACAGCTGCTAGTCCCTTTGATCCCAACAGGGAAATCCACTTAGATTACCTAATCTAGGAGCACAAAACACAATCTAGATGGATGGGAAGGAGGATGAACATTTCAGACTCACACCGCAACTGGTCTGTGCGTGACCCTGTTTGTTGGACTTTAATGAAGACACAGTAGTACCATCAGGTACCGTAACTTAGAGCTGCACCTTTACTTTGAAATGCGGCACAATCTATCATGCATATCACTTACTTTTATCACATTGAAGTCACAGAGTGCAGAATTTACGCAGTCTACAAAACCACCGACCTTGAATGTGGAAGACTGCAACCCACTCCTTTTATTTGCCACTTGTAGCCTGTAGAAGATGACTATTATTAACACTGTGACATCCTGTCTAGTGTCTGGGAGTGAGACAATGGTGCCAGACAGAAGCTTACATTCCTCTCATGCTCGGACTTACAAATACACTCACTCATGTTGAGTCAGAAGGAAAAAGTTGGCTCAAATCACACCATGGACAGCTATTGCATTTAAGGCATGAACTTTTCAATGTTGTATATGTAAACAGGTAGTTTGACATTTTGAGAAATTGACGCATTTGCTTTATGCAGAGAGTTAGATAAAAAGACGACACTCTTATTTCTGCTTTGGAGCCGGCAGACCGTTTGCTTAGCTAAGCATTAGACTTAAAACAGGGGATCTAGCAAGTGTCTGTCAAATGTAGCCTGATAAGCTAATCCACATACCACCACCTATGAAGCTTCCTAATTAATATGTTATCTCGTGTTTGTTAAAATTACAAAACAAGAGTTCTCAAAGTCAATTCACTTGACCAAAAAAAGCCTGATACTACGGATGCACCATATTGGATTTTTTGCCGATATCCGATATGTCGATATTCTACATTTAGCTGATAATCGATACCAATACCAATATATGTATGTTTTTTCCCCCACACCTAATTGCAGGGATCATTAAGTCTCTTCTGTAATTGAATTTACATACAGTATTATAATGCATACTCTTACCATGTTGGCCCACCGTCAAATGCGGACATTAAATACGAAGCTTGAAATGATGTAATATTCATTTCTTGTGCAAAAAAAAAAAAATACTCAAACTTACGTTATGAAAGACATTGTCGACTTTATCTATGACAATTGCTTTTAAACAAAACAAGATATTAAAACTGGATGATGCGCTCCATGAGAAAATCATAACAGCACCCACAACATGGTGTCGAGTGGGTGTTTAATCAAGGAAACTGCAGTCGATTATTTTATTGGTTATATGCGATACTTAATTTTAAAGCCAATATTGGCTGATTCCGATAACATGCCAATAATATTGTGCATCCCAACCCAACACATAACCTCATACACCCGCAAATCGATGGTTTAGACAAACAAGATGCCAAACTACCTGTCTCTATTCCTTTGAACAGATGTGAGATTGGTAAACATGTTACAATTAAACTCTCTGCAAGAAATGTTGAACTACTCCTTTAATTGTATTTGTATAATGAAATGTCCCCCTGGGCTTAGCCTTTAAACAGCTAAAGTAGTCGTGTACAGTTGGCTATGTCATGTAAAGAAAACTCAGAAGGAGCTTTTGAGGCATCTGAAATAATTTATATGGCTCATCAATAACAAGTTACTCAGTTGGACTCAGTTGGATCTGTTGTTTGCATTGCACCAGTGATAAACCTCTTTGCTATGTTGTTTTCCTTAGAGCACTCTAAAGAAGAAAAGCATCCGGTCCAATAAAGCTGAGAAGAGGCTCTCTCAACAGATCGAGGTCTGATTTTCATGTCTGATTTCAAATATGGCTGCACTCATGAAAATTACATGCCACTGGGTTTTTATTTGTCATACTGAATTATGTTCATTGTTTGTTTTGCCAAAAGGATGACAGTGCCGATCTCAGGTGCCAGCTCCACTTTGCCAAAGAGGAATTAGCTCTCATGTGCAAGAAGCTCACCAAGTTGGTTTCGGAGAGTGAGGCGATGCGCGAGGAGCTAGCCAAATACCACTCAGCCTATGGGGACGTCGACATTGCCCAATCGCCTGACGGTAAACACAACTCTGCGCGCGCCAGGGAGGCAGAGGTCAAAGTTCACCTGAAACTGGTGGAAGAGGAGGCTACACTCCTGAGCCGACGCATCGTTGAACTGGAGGTGGAGAATCGCGGACTGCGAGCAGAAATGAGCGACCTGAGAGAGAAAGCTGGAAGAGGAGGAGGAGAGGAAGAGGATCGGGATGTGATGGAGGAAAATATCTCTACTTCCACACCAGTGAAGGACAAAGAGGGAAGTTTGAAAATAGGAAGCACAATGTACGAGCAGGGTCAGGATGATGACAAAGAAAAAGGTAAAAGTGATGTGGACACATCTTTGCTTTCTAACCAATCACGGACTGAAGGGACGATGACTGCTTGTCATATTACTCGAGAGGGTCCTGTAGGTGGTGAGTGGGACCCTTTAGACAGTCCTGAGACTGATAAAAACAAAAAACCTGACAGAGGTCTCAAAGGGATGACAGTGAAAGACTATGAAAGTCTTCTAGCTCTCAGAGATCATTCCTGTATTTTGAGTTCAGCCCTCCAGTTCCTGACGACGCCACCAAAAAATGGCCATGCCTCATCTCCCTCCTGTGCTTTTACCTCTGTCACAGAGGTGGACCTGAACGGCAAAGCACAGAGTATGATCCCACCAGGGCCTTTGAATGAGGCCTTGGAGCTTTTGCAGGCCATGCTGTCAGCATTCATTGGGAGGATGGAGATGCTTCTGACAAGAGAAGATTTAGACAAACTCTCCTCTCACAAGGACGGACATGTTTGGAACACTTTCTCTTTTCTCTCTGGAAGCTGTGCAGATCATGATGTGGATGCTGTAAATAAGCAGGAGTGTGGAGTAGACCTCCGCTCCGCAGAGGCTAAGAAGAGAGAAAAACAAACTTCCTTCCAGTGGGACCAAGTCTACAGCTGCAGGGACCCAAAAATGCGCCTTTCCTTGCAGATTCTGTGGATCCTCCATCAGTGGTGTCAAGTTAAAGGACCTGAGCTGGAGGGAAAAGAGGTAGACCTTTATTATAGTTGTGTCTGTTGTTTTTAATACCAAAAATACATATCATGAGTTCTTGAATGCATTTGTTTTTTTAAATTCAGGGTAAAGACAAAGCCGTGTCCACGCTGCGGGGGTTGTTGCAGGACCTCGACGCAGAGCTCCATGATGATCAGATTGAATATGACAGCAAGGCCAAGGCCACGCAAGGCAAAGCAGCTGAGGTAAGGATGGTGTTTACTCTTCCACATGTCTCCTGCTGTGTGTGAGGCTGTGTGATACAGCGGGAAGTCCTGCTGATGGTCTGTCTCCCTGGCTACACGTCCACCCGACAGTTGAACAGGCATCATGAAAAGACTCATGCCAGAGTATTTAGGCTAATCTCTCATAGAGGCTGCAGCCAAACAGGACAGACATGTTCAAATCTGCTGCATGAAAACACTCGACGGGTTTTCTGCATTGTTCAGACCGGCTGCGTGAATGTACGTTCTTTAAACGTGCTGCTCTGAAACTCCACCTGCTTGGTCACATGCAAATAGAAAGAGAGTTTTAATGAGCATCAGAACTGCCACTGAAATGTTGGTGTGCCCTTGGCACAGCATGAGTCAAGATTTGCTTGGGGGACTGGATTTATTTCTTTAATGGTGTTTTTCCTCCTTACTCTGCTGACTAGACTGTAATCCTTCCTTTACTCAGAGACACAGTTTATTTGACAGGAAAAACAAACTCTGTGGGGCCGTGTGAAGACACGGCAATGTTTTCAGCTACATGCTGAGGTCTGCATGCTAACATGCTGATGCCGTATATCAGAATTTCTGACTTGTAACAACCTTAAATGTCACCGTCCCAGTAATGACGACTGGGAAACTAAGATACATCTGAGTTGGAGCTTATTAAAATGGAATTGCCAGAAAGCCAAACAAATGTGGAGGCTTCAAGTAAGCCAAAAAGGTTGTTAGACATGATTTAAGACAAAACAAACTTTGGTTTGTTTCATTCACCTTTTTTTTTAACTTCTGTTTCTCCTCCGGTTATCCACGCACCCCAAACAAACACAGTTTGAGAACTACTGTGTTACAAAGACGACTGAGGCTGATGAGAATGACATTAGTTTAATAGGTATTTGGTCATAAATACTCGAAAATTATAGACAAACTGAAGTTTTAGCTGATGAAAAATCCACTGACCACCAAAATGATCACAGTTCATCCAGGGGTGGTTAAATTTCATGGTAATATATTCAATATTTATGAAATATTTCACTGAAAACCACACAAGTCCGTGCCATGGTGGTTCAGTTGGTAGAGCGGGCGTCCCATGTACAGAGGTTGTGTCTTCGCTGTAGCAGCCATAGGTTCGATTCCACCCTATGGTCCTTTGCAGCATGTCATCCCCTTTCTCTCTCCCCCATTTACTGTCTGATCATTCAGCTGCCCTTTGTGTTTGCACAAACTTAGATCGAAATCTACCCAACAGTTGTGGAGATACTGAATTAACTTGAAGTTCAGTGACTTTAATTTGCCTTAATTTGTTTTTTCTCTTATTTTTTTTTTCTTAGCGTGCCGCCAGTGCTGTCTTTCATGATGAACGACACCCTGAAGCTGACAGGTCAGTGTTGTCTGTGCTGCATGTTGTGCGTCTTGTTCCTGAGGTCGCTGAGGTTGTAATTCATTAATCTCCTGATGTTTTCACAGGATGTGCGGGTCAAAAAGGACAAGACTCAGACGACAGTTTTCTCCACACGGCTGTGCGAGGAAGAACTGGTGCTATCTGAGCCAGGAGGCTTCCCAGCTGGACCGAGAGGACCCTGTTAAGACGTGGGACCATCTCATCATGCCGCTTAGCTTCCCTGATCTTGACTTTGAGCAGATGTCCCTGGAGAGAAGCCACACTGCCCCGGAGAAGTCGGCCTTCCGCATCTACTACAGCCCCCCATCAGCTCGCAGAGTCCAGCTGGCTCAGCTGAAGCAAAGCCCTGTCGCAGACACGGAGTCTGTCAACACGACCTCTCCCTGGTGCACGCCGCCGACCTCCTTCTCCCCGCTCTGTCTGGGCTCGTCCGCTAACCTGAGCGACGACATGAAGGAAATGACGGCCAGCTGGAGGCAGACGGGTTGCATCAGCTCACAAGAGAAGGGAAGGGGATCCCAGGGGAGGTGGGTGGACGTGGCCTGCTCGGGTACTCAGACCCACATGAAGCCACAGATGGTGAGTGTTGGTCTGCAGACAGATGGGCCACAGGGGTCAGTTAGTGTGAGAGGAAGCCCCTCCCGAATCCTCAGCACCTCCCTCGCCTCAGCACGCTCTAACCACATCTCCACCTCAGTGGACGGGGTAGCAGGCAGAGTGGAGAGGTCCAGAACCTCCACCTCCTCACCTAAACTGTACAGGAGGCATTCTGCATCCGGTGCATCCTCTCCCCCCTCATCCACCACTTTGAGCTCCTCCTCCTCGTCTGGATCCACCTCTAGAGATCGAACTTTGTGGAACCTGAATCACCAAAGCCACAGCGGCCTCGCGTGGACCCGTCCGAGCAGTCACAAAGCAGCTGCAGGACAGACCCACAGCTCTCTGAGCAGCACCAAGCCGCCCAGCAAATCTGCAGGCGCAAACCGTTACGGAATGGTGACAGAGTTCCTGCGCAGGGTGAGCGGCCGAGCAGATAAACCAGTGCCGGAGGCGGGCCAGAAGACGAAGATCGGTCTGAAGAACCTGGAACGCATTCCGACGAGGCCTCCTGCCGCTCCGCTGCACAGGAACGACAGCGTGACAAGGATTGTTAACCAGAGGTTCATGAAGCAGAGAGAGGAGGTCAGCCGCGCCCAGAGAGAGGAGAAGGGGAGCACCCTGAACCACAGTGTCCGACACAGCCTGAGTACATCCACGACAGAGGTGACTCTAACAAACATGTCAGGTTACTGCTTTTCTGCTTTTTTTAGGGTTTTTTATTGCAATATTTTTATTTTCTAGGAGAAAAACAAGCAACTTAAAGATGTTAAAGCTGGGCTAGGTAATTTATTTTTGGTGTCGTCAGGCATAAAATCCATAATAACCTTTAACATGTTCTAATTCATGTGGTCTGAAAGAACACAGCACTTCTGCACCTCTCCTGAGCTGTGCTTCTTAGCGACAGATGACATGGCTACAGGCTGATTGGCTGTTGAAACAAGTGACGTGCCTTGTGTTCGAAAATTTACCTCTAGCCGCAGCAGTGTCTGTAGGCGGAGACGTCAGCTGGCTTGAGTCGAGCTGAGACGGACCAGTTCACACCGCTGCAACTTTTCTCTGCAACTGTTTTGTCTCCTTGTGAATCTTTTGTGTGAACTGGCCTTAAGACAGAGAGTGAAAATAAACAAAATAAAATGCAAGAAGGAGCAAAAACATGCTACAAGAGTCTCATGCTACAACTAGCTTGATCTCCGGATGTTGCCTACTCCGGCTTTAAGATTCTCAGATTACTTGAGAATGAAAATAGCTGATAACTACAGATCTAATGAGCTAAAAAAAGGTAACTTAAAGTCTTCCTTTTGTTTCATCACCTCCCTAAGTGTTTCTGTCTCATCTCAGTCCTCTGTCTTTCCTCTCTGACCAGGATGGAAACTATGACTGCAGCTCCAGCAGCTCGTTGACCTTCTGCTTCGCTCGCTCATCTCGCTGCACCCAGAGGCAACAAACTTCAACCCAGAGCAAACTGCAGCGACACAGATACTCGCCTCCCGTCAGCATGGCTGCAGACTCAAATGACTGTGAGTGAGCGAAGAGGAGGAGAAACAGCAGCTATGCTGATGCTTCTGGACAGCTGAGAGCAGTCAGAGCCACAGGGAAGGAATTTAATATGTAATGGTTGAACTGGGAGAACTGGTAGAGTGTATGTGGGATGTTAAGGAGAGCTGTGAGTAACTTTATAGCTCAGCATTTTATTTTGCTGCAATTTATAACACTCATCTCCGTTGACAGATGATGTTGATCTTTATTACAGTCACTATAATCACAGTGCTGCAGCTGTTTCATTCATATTTACACTTTAAAACTGATTCTGCACTTGTACTGTCAACTACAAAATAATTTTTTATGATCTTTATGCTATTTTGTAGAGAATAACCTCATGTTTTATTGAATAAACTTCTACAAAATTTATTATCTACATATCTGTCTTTGCTTTACGCTCACACTCTGTGATCTGCAGATTTTATTTAAGCTGCAGAACTGTGTTTACTCTTCAGAGAGGGACTGCTGGCTGTTACGTCACATGCTCAAAAAAGAAAAAGTAACTGCTAAGTAGTTAATAAGATAAGATTTCCTCGCCTGTAAGGAGCATGATCCCCTCCCTCCTTCCCTCTCTCTGATTGTGCGACTATTGACTTTCACTGTCACTGAAAAACTGCAGCCTGAGCATCAAAGCGTTGTGCTTTGTTCTGTAGTTTCTAATCCACCTGGATATTAAATGGTGAGTTATGGTGCGAGATGGAAGCTCAGATTTTCTTGGTGATCAGCTGAAAAACACTGTCTCTTGTCGGTAGCAGCTGGCTGGCTTTGGTCAAGGACAGAACGACTGGGGGAGTCACACAATCACACGGTGTCACGTTTCTGCTCAGCATGTGTTCGTCGGCTAATGTTACACATGACACACAACAATGTGGGTTACATCCCAGTGGAGTAATTCGCTGTAACCCAGTTTTACATCAGCGGAAAGGTGGCAAAGAGAAGTTGGTGCAGAAAACAATTCAATTATCTGACAAAGGTCATAGTCATCAATAATTCTTCATTCATGTATTGTCATTCACAGTATGTTTACTGATAAAACAGAAAAATACCACAAGAAAGCATAATTATAGACATGAACAAGAAAAGGTCATTAAAATTAAGTTATTGATTTCCTGCTATGCATTTTTAGAAATGCTGTAAATCTGCAGTTTTATTGTATTTAATGTGTTCGAGTCAATGTTGGAAATCTATACAAGTTCACAGACTCCCATTTACCTCCTACACACGTTTATGGGTAATTTGTTAATAGCAAGTTTTTTGGGTTTTTTTTAATAAACTTGCATAACACTAAGAATATGAAAGAAATTTTTAAGAATATTTCAAAAGTCTTTGTAAATGGTCTGTAACACTAGAAAGAACACTACACAAGAGTACAAAAACATCACCTTTTAATGACAGATAACATGACTGCAGACATATTTCATATTTCTAGCACTGCAGGTCATCCAGTATGGACAAAGGACTACAATGAAAGGCTCATACTTAATGTAAGTATAATTTAAGCACAATTGCAATCACAGTGTCCTTTGTATGGAGCTAAAAATACCTGCAATAATATTTGTGTCAAGCATTTACAGCCCATTGCAGACACTGTAGAGCGGATTAGCGCCTGTATTTTCCATTAGCTGGAATTCAACTAAAATATTTCTCATCTTTTTAATGTAAGTTTTATTTATTAATTTTTTATAATTTAGTTTTTATCACTGTCCCCCATTCATAAAACTTCGAACCCAAAAATGACAAACATTATAACTAGTAACTTAATCTGTTAAACAGATTTAGTGGGGTAAAATGTAAAATATTTGCAGCTGAAGTATTGTTGAGTAGACGTATGAATACTCAAGTAAAGTGCAACTATGTCAAATATCAATTTAATAGCAGTAATTGAGTAAATATACTCAGTAATATTCCAGTACTGGAATCTGTACGGCATGAACCTTGTGATGCATTGCAGTACTGCATCTGACCTGAGGGGTCGCTACAGCTGCAGCGCTGCTCTCTTTTTTTTTTTGTTCCCTCTTTAATAACATTTGTTGACCCCAAATAAAAACAATGCCGGAAGTATTCCTGCACCGGAGGCAACTTCTGCTGATTTTCAGTGAATAAAACTTGAACCAGAGGCCAGATGGAGTCTGTTTTCTCGAGGTTTGACTCTTACGACTTCGAGGCTGATCAGCGGTTTCAGGACGGACTGAAAACTTTACAGGAGAGCAGCAGGGACGAAACCAAACTGCTGGACATGAAACTCTTCTTTTATAACAGGTAACGTTATGTGACTCCTGTGCAGCTTCAGTTTCCAATATACTAATAATCTGTTCATCTGTGAGCTGTGTATTGATATGAATGAACTTTTTCTTTGAAATATTACCCATGTTAGTTTTATTTTGGTACATTAATTGTTATTTTCTTTGCATATTACACCTCTGAAAATGAAGGAATGTCTCTGATCACAGGTTATGACCTTTGCTTATAAGCACGAGAGGAGGTAAAGGATATGGCTGCACGACTTCAAAGAAATATTTCATTGCGATTATTTTGGCCGATATTGCGATTTCGATATGATGTTTCGATACCTGAAGGAATGGTAATTTTTGCTAAATTATTCTTATTTTCCTTGAAAACATTTTAAGAAAGATTATGGTGTGATTTTTGCAGCAATCTGTACTAACAAAGAAGTTTCCTTAAGCTTACAGAATACAGTGTGAAGGCCAGGATGACTGCAACACCACAAAATTTGAGTTAAATTGTTTTATGACACACACATTTCTCCTTGTGCACACATTGCACCTCTGCGATTTAAAAAATGCAATAGTCTA
Organism: Naso thynnoides; assembly: GCA_029783665.1. Lineage (NCBI taxonomy): Eukaryota > Metazoa > Chordata > Actinopteri > Acanthuriformes > Acanthuridae > Naso > Naso thynnoides. The sequence continues at coordinate 23,488,696 of JAQLOL010000002.1, read as the reverse complement.
TATTGCGATTTTGATTAAAATTTGATTATTTAGGCAGTGCTAGTAAACTAGGGAAAAGTTTTTTTTGTTTGTTTTTTTGCTAAGTTAGGTGTACTATACATAAAAATATGGATATAAAACTACATACATTGAATATAAAGCGGTGTTGAATTTTGTGTCTGCACATATAAAAAAAGGTTTCACATTTACCTACAAAAATAAAGTGTAAAAAGTTTCACAAATGAATATGACTGCAAATGACACAAATGAGCTCCATGTGTGGGTTTTTTAAAAGATATTCTTACTGGAGTTTGATTTTGCTCTTTGGCAGAGGTGACATCTGACAACTGAGCGAATCAGACTTGAGAATGAGCGAAACAGCTGTTGCCAGATTTTCTGATGGCCGCGCTCAAAATCTCTCAAGTGAAGTTACAGTAATACATTTGTGTGTAATCAAAGTAATATTTTCAATGAAAACATTCTATTTGCATTGAAGTACTTTTAAACTCTAGTATTGCTGTTTGTATGTGTGGTTCATGTAATGTGAAGAAGCACATTTCAGGGTCATATCACCTGAATGAACAAGCAACGGGTTTGTATAATATTTCCCTTTTTTAAAATATCCTTTAAGCTCAATGTAAAAAATACCAAAGTAAATGTATATTTGTCTGTTTTTCCCCTTCAAGCCCAAGCTTTATTAAAACTGCCTCTCTGCCATCACCAGGTTTGTGGAGCCCATAGACCGCAGCAGCTACAAAGAGTGGAGCTCTGCTTCTCCTCATGGGTCACAGACGGACTCTGAGCAGTTGGACCAGAGGACACTTTCAGATTCAGACTCTAATATCAGTAACAAGCAGACACCAGAAACATGTGCAGAGACGGAGCAGACGCAGCTCTCCTTTGCAGAGGTGATGCGACTGGTTCAGGAAGGAAAGGAGGTGCCGGGAGTGAAAAAACTGGAGGTGAAACCAACCAACCAGAGTCCCACTCCGTCTCAGATGGAAAGAACACTAAAACCCTGGGAAATGTCCGCTTCCAAGTGACAGTTCACTCTGCATATCACTGTAAACCTAAAAAAATATTATTTTTTTAATAAAGAAAATTTCAAACTGGATGAACTTTGATCATATTGGGAATGGGGTTTTAAAGAAAAGCAAGAACAAGAGATGAAGCTTCTTTAGGCATGTGTGCTGGAAAAGTTAGGTCGATGAATGGAAAAGAAAAAATATTCAAAAGTTCCCATTTACCCAAATACTGTACTTCCCTCCAATTTTGAGGTACTTTTACTTTACTTGAATATTTCCATACTGCTGTAAACTTCTACTCCATCACACTGGAGAAATACTGTAATTTTTTCTTGACATTTTTTGATATGTATGTACATTGTTTTGCTTACTAATTACTTTGCAGATTCAGATATTATAAGCTAATAACTGATGTATTATTATAGATTGAGCTACTCAGTATACAGCAGTAAATGTTCAATCCATTTTTCATTCTCTATCCCAAATGATTCAGTGCAGCACAGAGTGGAGAACAATGTTGACCTCTTGTGGTGGAACATAGCTGCTGTCAGTTGCAACAGGTTTATAACATGATATAAAAAAAGCAGAGGTAATGGATGGATTTTATTCCATCAGCTGATATTGCAGCACCACTGACCTCCAAGGTTTTTACATAAATTTTAAGTAAACAATAAGAGCATGATAGTTTTTATATAAAAATTGTCCAGATGTGTCTGAATTCATGAATGTTTTATTAGTCAAGGCGAAGCACTAGAACAAAAGAGCATGCTTCGGCTCAGGAAATGGCATTTTTTGGCTGAATGAGTCAGGACCTGATGATGTTAAGGAAAAAGATGTCAGCCCTTTAAAAACAGGCAGCATGTGTTCAAATATGCCTGAGTTAAAATCACGCGCACACTTTCATTCAGTGTGTCCTGACGTGCCATTTTTTTTGCTGTTTTCACCAAGACAATCAGCTACACTTCACACTAATATTTCCCTACATCACTTTGTCATTTTATCAAAACAACCACACAATTTAACACAATTATCACACAAAAACAACAGCCTACAAAAAAAGTTCACTTCGAGCACGTGCTGGTTAAAGGCAGAGGTAAAACACATAAAACGAAACCCAACTTTTCATGCAAAACTAGCACCGTTAGCGTAGCACCATCACTAATGAAAAGTCCTATACAAACAATGAGGTAAAGGTGTCCACTGCGTCAGATCAGTCTGACTTCACTGCCTGTTCATCACACTTGTGGTGGAGAGAAGCAGCACAGTGAGGATGAACAATGTATGAAAACTAACACAGATTCACTCTTAAGGCAGCATTATCAGAACTCTCGGTAAACCAAACATGATCCAAACAATAAAAAACAACACAGGTGTGCATTAAATTGTCATGTAGGGATACCTGAACAGTACTGTTGTTATTTTCCCAAAAAATACAAAAGCTTTAAGAAAATCTAACTAAAACATTTAGAAAAACAAACAGATTTTAATGCACACTGTGGAAAGTCTCACTGAAATTTAAAGGATCACAACGATGGTTTCACAGGTACACTGTGTTCCTGCATATAGTTCAATGCTCGCTGCTTCATTTAATTACAGATGTTTAAAAGCTTTTATGTGCCAACATGATCAGAAAAACTTCAATTTTAATGTTTGTTAAGGTTATTAATCCTTTTTCGGGGTGGTGACCAGCTTAAATGAGATGAGTCGACAGTGAAATACTTTTTATTTTGCTTACCTACAGAATATTTTGGCCTCAATGATTATAGTTATGTTTGGGGAAAAAAATTTATTATTATTTTTTAGGTTGTTCTTTATTGTTTTATTAATTTATTTATGAGTTAATTTGTATTCATTTATTATATATTTTTTTTAACTTTTTCCCAGCCTGTTTGTCATACATTGCTTCTAAAAACCAAAGAAGCCAAAAACTTAAAAATAACATTAAAAATTACGTATGTACACCATGTTTTAATTAGCATTTTAATTTTTAGAATTTGTTGTTTTGCCCGTGGGGAAGATGCACGTTGTTTTTTATTTTTATAAAGGATAACAATGAAAGCTGTGAACCTCAGAGATTCAACTGTGCTGTAAAATCTAGTTTGCTTTTTGTGCAAAACGTACAAAACCATTGTTATGATCCTTTGTTAGAAGACACTGTATATTCTGTTTAAGTCTGACATCTGCTGTAAAAATGTTCTTATTGCAGTCAGACTGAAGAGACTGCAACTGAAATGTTGATAACACTCATGATAGTTTGTTCTCAATGAGCAGACGGATGACATTTTTGGTCTTAAATATTTTTCCTTAAAAATAGATAAAATGTGCAAAACCAGTGAGATCATTTGGACAAAACTTGTGCAACAGAATAAGAAGAATGCTATTAGGGTAGAAACATTTTAAAAGGCAGATTTTAAAAAACTGGCGATAGATTTTCTCCCAGATATTGATCACATCTAATGATTAACATGATTAAAGCTGAATTAAAATCCCTAGTAGTTTATACACTGAAACAATATAAAATACAGATCCACATAGAAAAGTTATCAGTTTGTCATATTCATAAATTAAAAAATAAAAAGAGAGTGGCTTCAGATTTTTGACCAATAATAAGTGTTGAGGTAGAGACCCGGAGCCTGAACCACGAAGCAAGTTTGATGTTTGTCTTTGGGTCGCCTGGTTCTAAATAAATGTCTGAAAAAGTGAAATGTTGTTGCTTCATGTGCAATTCTTCATGCTGCAGAAGCAGGGGAAAACTTTTTAAGCAGAAATCACAAACTTATCAGGAAACAGCTGATTTACACAAATACGAAGCAACATTAACACTAAGTCAGAGTTTTGTTTCTGATCCCCTGATGAATAAAGTTGTGGTTTGGCCTCTTTTCCTGATCGACATTTCTGGCTCTTTAGCTGCTGGATGCTTCATTATGTTCACCAGATCGTCAGAGATGATTTTTTTTAAGCTTCCTCACTGGAAACAGCAGCCTGCTGTAAAGCTGCCAGAGTGAAACAAAACATTTAAGCAGTGGGTCAGAAAACCAAAACACTGAGAAGGACGTTGTTAAAATGCTCTTGAGAGCGAAGAAGAACGGCAGAAAATGAAGGTGTAATCAACATGGTTCCTGTCAGTTTTTAAACGTCCTGTTTTAATCTGAGCTAAAATGATGACGACTCCACTTTCCCCCTTGACTGATTGGTCAGTAAAGGAGCTGATCCTGTGGTGTTAACCTGCTCCTCGCTGAACCAGCCCTTTAATAGTGTAAAACCTGAGTTAAGCCCAAAGACTGCTGAGTAATCGTCAAATCTCACTCTGTGATTCAGGCCCATGTTTTGGGTAACATTATTGTTTGATCACAGCACCGTCATTTTTCAAATGAAACCTTAAAAAACTTAAAAGTGTCTGTACTTGCTGGTGATATCAGATCGTGGATGACTTAAAAATCACAGGATTAACTTCTAAAAGTCAAAATATTAAATACTAAATTTAGTCCTTAAGAAAAAAAACGAGAGTTTGAACTACCTAATACAGGGCAGGATAAGGCAGCAGGTTTTACCGCTGATGCTCTGACATGAGAGCAAAGATTCAGTTCAGTTGTTGTTCACACTTGAAATAATCCTTCAGCGGAGCGAAGAGGTGACGAATGACAGGGACGCTCCATGAGCGACCCAGAACTTTCTGCCTCTGCCCTCGACCCATGTTGTTCACGTCCGTGTAGTGTTTGGGGAAGCCGAAGATCCTACAGAGGCAACCACAAGGATAATGTTGAAGTCGCAAAGAACAAATCTAATAACCTCTTACATGTTACAGGATCAAGGCTCAGAAGTAGTCTGCTTCGTTAACACTGTCACGGACTAAGTCTTGTCCATGGTGTCATGTCAGAGTTAAAGTCTTTTATTTTGTTTTTTTAAACATTAATTGGCCTTTATTAGACAGTGACAAGACGGTAAAAGAGGAGTCTGACATTTAAATGGTTATGAGTTCAGTATCTTAACCACCAGGACGTCTCTCACCCAACTTGTCTGTAACTTTGAATGCAGCCTAAAGAAATAACCTCACCTTTCACATAGAGCTGCAACAATTCAGTCATTTTTAAATCAATCAAAGAGGCACTCAATGTAAATGCTTCACCAAATGAATTCACTAAACGTGTGATTATAGCTGTGATGTAAGCAGTATGTTTGCAGGAGCATCTTTCTCAGACGTGCTTACTGTTCTATCTCGGTGCACCACAGGGAGTCCTCCTTGCCGTTCATGTTGACAGGCAGCGGCCCCATCTTGCCCTGCCTTATAGAGTTTGACTTTGTTGTGATGGTGCGGACTTTTTCAAACTACAGGGAGACAAGAGATCACAACCGAGGTGTTAAAACATTTACAGAATAATTTTAGAAAACAGTTTCTCAATCTTTCCTCCAGGTTTCTGCAATTTTCACCAAATTAATTTACAATTTTTTCTTTTAAAGAATTTAGTACCTATTTTATAATCATACCTGCCAAACTACTAAAGAGTGATGAAATTATTTATCATTGTATCCCATTTTTTCAGTATTTCACAACAGTATAAAGAGTAACAACTTATTTGAAGCGATTCATTTAAAGGACAATACCAGTCTATTTATGACTTCTCACCATTTGCAGAGATTGCCCCTGACTTCTACAAATGCAGCTTTAAAATTTGACCGTGTGTAGATTTAAGTAGATCTCAGACTGCATTTTTAAACTCCATTCACTGCCATTGTTGAAACATGGCATAGAATCACTACAGGACATGTGGAAGTTGCTAGGTGTACGTAATTCTCCCTTCTAAAGAGAATGTCCTCATTTATTTGGCCAGAAATCTGAACGAGAAAGAGGGGAGCCGGGATCTGTGGAGACATAAGTTCTTGGAAAAAAAGTTTTTTAAAAGTGCTGCCCTCCTAGCTTGTGTTAAGAATTAAGATTAGTGTGAAGAGGGATTTTGATGTAAATGTTCTTTTTAGCCAATGTTTACCTAAGTGTGGGGTTTATGTTACTTTTCTGAGCAATGTTGACAAAGGACAATAACATGTAGTGACACTGGTATGGTCCCTTAATGAAAATTAGGCTTTTGGGGTCTGAATTAACACCCGCCAGGTGTCACTGTCCCCATAATTCAAGTCATCATCTATCTTACAGCAAACTAAATCAATCTACCTTCGCCTTGCGTCCCATTTCCAAACAATCCTGAAGGGCCACTTTGTCATCTAGAGCTGTAGCAAGAGGTCTAAAGAGAAACGCAAACAGGCATTTGTACTGAACAACTTTAAGGAATAAATGTTTGACTTCCAGTGTGAAAATATGCTTGAAGACAAGAACATGACTGTGCATTAGTAGGTACCTGTTCATGCCAGGGAGGTTTCCCCAAAAGTAGCGAGCTCTGTGAGCAGGACTGACTTTCACTGCATCAATAAGAATTGGATTACACTGAAAAAACAAACAAAAAAAGCAGATTGCAAGTAATGAGCAATAAAACTTAATGCGGTCTGTTTTCTGCCATTGCACTGTGAGGATCCTTTCACCAGGGAGCAAACATTCTCACCTCAAGGAATCTGCAGATGTCTGACTTGTCGTTGGCGCCCATGAAAACCACATTCTCAAACAGCCAGAAGAACGGACGGTTGTCACCTTCCTTCGGTTTCAACAAGGTCAAAATTCGGTAGAACTCAAAGAAGAGCCTTCCTGTGCCCTCTGCAGAACAACCAGGGAAGATAGACAGAGTTATGAAAAACGAAAAGTTATGTTTTTTATCGGTAACTGCCGGTTTACTGGTGAGCATGCACAGCTGCATAAATGCCTTGAATAGAAGTTCAGAAGCAGCTCACCAAAGAGTCCCTTTCGCAGAGGGTTGACCATGGACAGGTCGTTACACGGACTGCCTCCAATCAGGAGATCAAATGGACCCCATTCAGCCAGCTGCAACGCACAACTCAGGAGCTTAAGTTCAGGTTGTATTTTCATCTTGTTTTTATTAAGGCACAAACATGCAGAAATGAATAAAATAAACTCAAATACACAAACACAACCACCACAAAGTTATGGGCAAGTTCAGATTTGTTTTCAGAGGCTGCTGTGACAGACACAAATAAACAGCATGAGTAATCTTGTACTCACATGTTTTCTCGTGATGGTGCGAACATCATTGACATACTCGATCTTTCCTTCGTGCTTGATCATCCCTACGGCGATCGAATCCTCACAGATCTCTGAAGCAATGTAGCGGTCGATCTTAAAGCCCAAGTCTCTGAGCACCAGGTATCCTGTCATGAGGTCACAGTGGTTTAACACAGCTTACTGACAGGAGGAATATAATCATTTTATGCTAAAGTACATGACAGTTTCCCTGTTTTTTAAAGACCTTTTGTTCTGTATATTCATAAAAATCTCTGAGACTGAAAGAGTTTACATGTTCGTTACATGACTTGATGAACCAACCTGTTGCAATGCCGTCAAAAAGCGAAAGCACCCTGATTGGTCTGCGCTGATCGGCCGGGATGGAGGGATAAACTCTATGAGGCTCCTTCAATAAACAACAATCATGTAACAGCATGTGAATAAACAGACAGTTGTTATGTACGTAAACACTGTCACACCAGCTGGACAGTTGGACTGACACCAGCAGCAAGTAAAGAAGTCTTACAAATAACTTCCTCGTAAAGCTGAATCTTCATGTATTTGCTACATGGACAAACATAATAAATCTTGACTAATAGAGTCATAAGAAACAACCAAAAAAACCTGTGGTAATTTGAAATTTTAGTGAGAATTTAAATCAACATTTGAAATAGAGATGAGAGCAGAGTGTGCGACGTACAAACTCCATGGCGCTGTTGTTGGCGAAGAAGTCTTGAACCTTCACGCTCCAGTCTGGTCTGAGTTTGAGGTTTCCGCTGCACTTTGATGGGTTGCACATGTAGCAGCTCCAAGGATCAACATCTTTGAGCGTGTCGAAGGTCCCCGGGCCCACCAGGATGTCCAGGCAGTCCTTACAGAAACACCTGGGAAACACAGAGAACGTACATGTGAATGGGAAAAAAACTGTGCGGGTGTGACAAAGAAATTAGGACATACATCAGCAATATAAAGATTTTTTCTGTTGAGAACAGCTAAATTAAGATACTTTAAAAACTTAGCACTCATGTTGCTTTTTGCGTCAAAAATCATTCTTATTCAAACTTAATAAACAGATATATTTTTATATTAAGTGTGACTTACACTTTACAATACAATATTTCATTGTCCCTGGGGGGAAATTCGTTGTCACAGCTTGCACATTTACATGGATGCATGGATAGAGAGAAAAACATATAACAGAGAATGTGGCAGTTTGTTGAGTGCTTCATCGGCTGAAGGGACAAAGCTCTCTCTGAAATGTGGGACCTGTACCTTCGACCTGATGGTAAGAGAGAGATGAGTGGGTTCAAGGGTTGAGTGAGGTCCTTAGCTGTGGTGAGTGCTTTGTGTCAGAGCTCTGTAATTGAGGTTTGAGAGGTTTTAGGTGGGAGGCATTGTGTGTGATGCGGATGAGTTTATTTCTGTTTGCAACTGTCAGCGCGGTGAAGAAACAAGGTGAGCAGGAGAAGAAGCTGGACGATGCTTTTGTACAGTGATGACTGGGGGGGGAATCACTGGAGGACCCATGATATGATATTATCACGATATTGCAATATCTTGGGTATTGCGAAATCATATATTGCAATTTTCTCACTGTTTTGAACTGCAGATCATTTTCCCAAGGTAAAACTCTGGTAGCATCATCTGTTTCATCAAACATGATACATTTTTTTAGTCTATTCATCGTCCTTTAATGACTTTTTATTGCATTTTTATTTCCTCACCAGTGAGGTATTAGAAAATTAGCACCATTTAGTGGACTAAAAAGTCAACTGGTTTTTATTGTACAAAAAGGTGAGTTTGTACTTGCAACATTTGTTTAGAACTTATTTAATAAAATATTGATACTTGGTATCTATGAACTGATACAATATTTCAGGGCATCAAATATTTCCCCCTCCCCAAGACAGGTGAGGTTCAACAGACAGTTGACAGAGAATTTCATGACCTCTGATGTCCGTCACCGATAAATAACAATAAAGCAGTAAGAAATCATTTAAAAGGCTCCTTATTACTCAAGAACCTGACTGAGAATCATCCCATTTTCAAGTTTTTTTTTTACAGTATAAAAATAATGCAGGGATGGTTGTCTGTTATATAGTGATTGTCAACTGTGAATAGGTAATTCTACACACATTTACATCCAGATTTCCAAAATATAAAAACCTATAAGCTTGATTCCCCTGAGCTACCTGATGATAAACACATGGAACTAGGAAGCAAAGTCAAGGATTCTCAAGTGTTTCACAAATCTGCCTCAATAATTAACATGATTTGTGTATAAGGGTTTGTATAACTTGAGTCAAAGTATTTAAAATATACAATAAAAAGTATCAATGTGATGGTCTGCCTATGAGACTTAGCACACGAACAGTGTTTACCTGCAGCAGCTGGCGTTGCCGCACAGAATAACTTCTAAGCCCGCGCAGCACACAGTGCAATACGACTGATATCCGTCCTCATCGTAGCGATACAGTGTCTCTGTGAAGTTGTCCTGCAAACAGTGACAAGGTCGTTTTGCAGCATTTGGGATGTTAGAGGTAGCTGTGTTTCAGATGGAGGTTAGACATTCACAAACTGGGCTGGGATGGAGGGAAGCAGAGCATGTAAAGTGGACAGAGATAGATCACCGGGTTATTATATACCTTGCATTTTTGACAAAGACCACCTTCGAACAGTGGGTGCGACACTTCAATCTCAGGTGATCCACAAGACAAGCAAAAATCTGAAATAACAAACCATCACCTCCTTAAAAATTTAGAAGAATTATTTGTTGATATCAAATAAGAATTTTAATCACCAACTTCTTAAATACTGTCACACAGAACTTACTTTCGACTGTTTTCCCTTTAGCTTTGATCATTTCTGCGAGAGATTCTGTAAAGTAAAATATTAAAATACATCACAAAAAGAGCACAATAATGTTAATAAATAACACCAAGTTTTGTAATGTTTGTGGCTTGGATGTGAACAAAAATATGTCAAACCTCTGCTGTAGTTGGTGACGGATGCATTTGCCTTATTTTTAAAAACGTATTTCCTCTTTGCTGGAGGCTGGTAGTCAGACAGCACAGCTTCAGAAGAATCATTACACGTAACAGCATCTTGAAAGTTGGGAATAAATGGGATAAAGATAAATTTCATTTAAAAAAAAGATGTTTTTAAAATTCAGAATTTGATTTATTGACAAGAAAAAGAAGACAGACACATAAACAAACTGCCATTGTCTGAACAAGTCTGAGGAGTCGCTGAGGAGTCCTGCAAATCTAATCATTGGTAAATAAGAAAATGTTCATAAATGTTCACCTACCAGGAGGTGCGAATCCGTCAGGTCCTGTAGGCAGAAATCCTTCAAAAGCCCAGTCAAGCATCAGCTTCAGCTCTTTTTCTTTATTTCCTTCTGCCTCAGCAAAAGACTTTCTACAGCGCTCACCTGCTAACTGCAGATGACAAACATTTCCTGACACTGAGTTCACACCAGCGTTTCAGAGATTAATTCGACACACTGAACATTTCTGGTGTTTGCAAAAAAGACACTTTTCCCAATGAGAGGACTTAATCCTCACTCAGCTGTTTGAAAGGAAATCAGTTTCTAATAATTGGTAAATAACTTAAAATCAGTTTGGCCCAAATCAGCAAACCTTTTGATTTCATACATTTTAAAGTCAGCTGGTGGCCTAATGGTTAGAGGAGTGAGCTTAGGATTGGAGGGTCGCTGCTTTGAATCTCTGACTGGCAGGATTTATGTGGGTGGTGAAAATGAAGGGAGCTGCTTGTCCCACCTGTAATCAACTGCTGAGGGCGCTTGACCAAGGCCCCTAACGCAGTGGCTGCAGATAAGACTGAGGTTGTACAGGGCAGCTTCCAGGTGTGAATGTGAAACTGCTGAGTGTGACCAGGCTGTCCCTGAAAAAGAGAGTTCGCTCTAAGCGGAACCCCCCTGAATAAATAAAGGTTAAAAAAAGAAAAAAACGAATAGCTCATGTAGCCCTCTTTTCAAATAAAATGATAACAGTGAGAACATTACTTTGTGACCAAAGTCGTGTAGGTCAATCAGTTGGAGTTTCCTGTGTCTGATCATGTTATACAACGTTGTGTGACAAACCACAGAGTTCTACTGGTAATCAAGAAACGCTTAAAAGGATGCTTCAGAAGGGAACATGCAAAGACAAAAAGTAGACATTAAAAACAATCTAATAGAAGGTTTTAGTGTCTTACCTCAATGACCTGAAAAATGGCTTCCTTGTAAACGGGCAAGCTGGCGAAGGAGTTTTTGCAGAAGCACTTAGTGAAGAGACTTAACGACAGGAGATCGTCCGTATAGATCTGCAACAGAACGCTGTGTAAGAGTCTCATTCAACAGATGTGAGGTGTTTCTGCAGCTCCAGCACATGCACTGTTCTTCTAACCTCTGAGAACATGCCGTCTCCAAACCACTCCACCTTCCGCATACCAGGTGGAGCTGACTTGGTTTTCCAAGGTATCACCATCCCCGGCCACCAGGAGAAGCCCTTCACTTTCCCCCACACGAGTTCTCCGGTCAGAAACCCTTTCCCATCCTGAAGAAAACAACAAGTGAATTTACAAAAGGACATTTTTTTTTAATCTTCATGAAGATAAAATTCGAACACAAATATTTTGATGTTTGATCAGCGGACTTTGAGAATATCTGATTGCATTTTTCTTTCTGCAACAGTTATATCACCTGGTAGGCCTGTTTCCGCCGTCCTCTCGGTGTGGTTTTACAGGACGGTGATGTCTCTTCTGCCTGAAGGTCAACCACAGAGGTGTCAGCGGTATAAAGCAATTTAAGTGTAGATAAAATATGACTTTAACTGTATATGAGGTATGTATTCTAAATGTACCACCAATCACCTGCATCACTGCTTTTTTTAATGTTTAATTTCAGGTGACTTATCGTTAAAATATGAACATTCGCTTTGTTCAAAATGGCAGAATTTTTCAACATCAACCAAGAAAAACACCTTTTCCATTGAGGCTTTAAACTAAATTACCTGTAGTGTAACGCAGTAATGCTCTGGAGGATGTCTTCACTCATTTTTTTACACTCATGTCTAATTTGACTTCGCATAAAGTGAACAAAGCGAAAGATGAAACAGAAATGAAGGTGAGTAATGCCCAGTACACACCGCACGACCTGCAAAGTCATCAAGTCTCTTGAAAGTTCACACTATGAAACTGCCTGTCGTGTATCTGTCGTCTTTCGATTATTGAGGTTATTGACATACATGACTGATCACCGACAAGTTGTGACACCATAGGCAGCTACAGTACAACGTTAATGTTGAAGCCTAACATCTGAAAAGTCAGCACTAATGACTGCTGTCACTGTAAAATATTCCTAAATTATGTTTCATTCAGTCCAGTGCGTGCTCTGCTCTGTGCTGCTCTGAGAGATAGATAGATATAGAGAGGGGGAGAAGGAGAGAGAGAGACAGAGAGGGAGGGGGAGGGAGAGGGAGAGAGAGAGAGAGAGAGAGAGACACACAGACCGAAGAGCGGGTTGTAA
>JAQLOL010000002.1:23454647-23475938 GCA_029783665.1 Naso thynnoides | reverse complement strand
AAAGAGAAAAAGCGGTGGTAACAAGAAAAGAGATGGATAAGAGGAAAAAAAATGGGGGGAGGGGTAGTTTTACAGCAGTTGGGTACAAATAAACTACTAGATCTCTGTTCTGCTGTTAATTTAATTTTCTGCTGTTTATTTATTTACTGTAAATTTCCCCACTGTGGGACTAATAAAGGAACATCTTAATCTTAATCTTAATTTTTCTATGTGTGGCACATGAGCTGATGCTGATACTGTATGTACTGGTGTTCAAATTTGAATGTAAATGTTGTCCATCGGGTGAACATTGGGCTGTTTGTTTTTTTTTTCCAGCAAGCCAGGCCAGGCCACCAGTAAAACTGCTGGTGCTCCCGATGGCCAGTCTGGCCTTGGTAACTGCAAACCTGCTACTGAGTCGGATATTTGGCATGCTAGATATCCATCTACACTCCATCACGCTGTCCGCGAGCGCATGCGTCCTTGAACAGTTCACACATGCCGGCAAAAATCGGGCAGTCTGAACTGGGCATTAGAGGTAGGATTGGATTCTCGTAGCTGTTTTTCCTATTTTAGAAATCATTTTTTCCCAAAAAGGGCAATTTACACGGAAAATGTTTTAAATGTGTTTTTGATGTCTGTCAATCAGTCATATCAAAGAACAGATTTGCTTCCAAAAGGGACTGAGATTTGATAAAAATGCTATCAAGCTCTGACCCAGTTGTAAGAGGTATTTTTGTTCTAGTAGCATCTTATAGAGGGCAGAGAGGCTGTCGTGGCCCAGTGCTATTCTGGTAGTATACTTAGGTATACCTACCACCTCATCTGGGGTCTCCTGACCCTTTTGGCTGCTAGTATCAAGAGCTATGGGTTTACTCCAGTTGCTAGAACCAGCCTGAAACACTGTACGGACCGGGGGCTTCTGGCGCAAGCTGTTCTCCCAGCCAAAATTTCCCCTAGAGGTCCCCTGAGAGACAATACACTCCCATTACACACGCAAATATCATACACATTCGAATGTATATGAAACACATGCACATGCTTACATAAAGGGGCAAAAACTGCCTCCTCACACCAGTGATTACGCTGGCTACAAGAATGTAAAAAGGTGAGTAAAGGGCAAAAGACTGTTAGTGGATGAGATGGAAGCAGGAGTCATAGCTTCATTTAACAAAAACGGCAACTTATTGAGTTTAAATTTAACACAACTGATTTCTTAAACCAAGTTGCCGTGAAGATTTAGTAGATTAAGAAACAGAGAGTAAAAATGAGAGAAAAAATGTTACCTCTTTCAACAAGTCAAAATGACCATTCTTTAGTTCTTTGGGGAGAGAAAGAGAAAAAATGTTTTAATAATTACATAATAACAAGTTTAAACTAAAAATTTGGAAGATAACAAAATTCTGACCCTGATGCTTTTCATGAAATATTTCAAAAACAAAGACTTGCATCACGTTTTACTTTTCTCAGCTAAAGGCGACAGTAAGATTTAGATAATTTTACAAAATAAATAAATTTTAAGTGAAAATATACATGAATGACGCCTTTTCTGACAACAATGTAAATTATTCAATGAAAAGTTAAATATTTTCTCTTACGATTTATCTTTTTAAGGCGGACTTCACACGGCTTCACTGTCACATAGAGGCCATTTGGTTATAGAAAAGAAACAAGAGAAAACAAACATGTTATTACATGTGGAATCACATGTACTGCCTTCTTACACACTTATACACGCTGCTCAACCTCAACATGTGCAACATACCACCATGAAAGGTGGTTTATTTACCAGATTGTTAAATTAAAGGGCAAATTTAATTTAAATTTACCTTCAGCGTGAAGTGAACCATTTTTGCAGCTGGTTCCTTCAGAGAGAGCGCTGTCAGACGCGACGTCACACTCGCTTTCTGTTAAGCCTTCGCTCTCAGAGAACAGGACAGCGCTGTCATTTTTCAGGGCCTGATGCAAGAAGTGCACAATATTAATCTAAAATGTGAAAAGTAAACACTGACAAAGGCAAAAGATGCTTATGAGGCCCCCTTTGGTCACATACCTGAGTAAAAACCTGCTGACGCTCGAGTGGAGGACAGGGGAAAGACAACAGGGTCAAAATAAGCTTCCTGAAGACTGAGGTCGGCTTGGTGTCCTTCAGTACGCTGGTCCAGTGTTCCTCCAGTGAAACCACTGCTGAGGTTTCCTTCTCTTTCTCTTCACTGTCTCCCTCCTCGGCCAGCTGATACTCGAGGAATTCATTCTTGAGCTGGTTACCCTCCTCAGGGGACCTACAGATGCCAAGCTTGGTCCCCAGCTCTCCCACTGCCTTCCCTGTCACTTTCAGTCTGCTCTGAGGGTTCAGCACCTGAGCTATGCTCTTTAGGAACCCCTCGCCGAGAGGCAGCTCCTCTGCAATGCAGCCCGTAAGCGCAATGTAGAAAGACAATGCCTCCTCTTTTAACAGGGGTAGTGCCTCTTTACCCCCAGTCTCCGTCAAGAACTCCTCTACAGCTTTCCCACCCAGACAGAGTTCAGAGCTTGACAAGTGGAATTTCTCACTCTTAAGGATTTGGGCATCGTGCTCTTTGAGGAAGCGAACAGCAGCTTGAGGACGAAGGAAGTAGGAGGTGTAGGTGCACAAAAGACTACTTGCTTCGTTGAGGATGGGCAGCATATCAGCCCGTTTGGCTTCCTCGTGTGTTTGCAGGTGTTTTTGGAAACTGTGCAGAGGCTTCAGGGCCTGCTCCAGGAACATAAATGTCGCCCTGACTTTAGGAACCTGCAGCTGGGAGCAGATTAACTTTGCTTTCTTGTCGTCCTTGTCGCAAGACTTGAAGTACACTATGAGATCTGTCCAGATTTCCAAGATTTTTGTGACTGACAGGAAAAACTTAAGGCAGCTGGTGTTGAGATCAAATGATGGACTGTCTGCAGTGACATCTGAGCCAAAAAGAGCCTCAAGGCTTTTGTTTTTGGTAGAGCAGGAAGCGTAGTGGGCATGGATATCTACCATCAACTCCTGAGCCTGATTGGAGAGCTCTTTAAGCCCAGCATGACAAGCTGCATCAGCAATGGTGTACAGCCCTCCTAAGGCTACCATGTTTTTGTTGAGTTCCCTGAGCTGAGAGCAGATCTGCTCTGAGGCTGCACCATTAACATCAGAATAAACAGCGACAAGATTATCTGTGGGTAACCCAAACTTCTTCAGAGTCTCCACCACTGCTGCCGCCGTTTGATCTTCTGCACCACCCACTGAGTGAAGAGCATCCAGAAATCGGATGCAGTGCCTGGAGGTTTCCACATCAAAAAACCCAACAAGGACCACAGAGACGGTGTCATCCTTCCCCAGTGTTACCCCTCCGTAAATGTATACACAGTAAGGAGTGTGCTGGCAAACAGATGTGATATCTTTGGGGTACTGCAGCCCCAGCTTACAGCGTGCAAAATGTCTGGACACCTTATCGCCTTTAGCAGAGCCGGTGTAACAGTGTTTGTAAATAAACCGAATAGCAGCATCGCTACAGGGCAGCGGCTCAGAGTTGTGGCTTTGGAGACCAAGCCTCTTGAAAATTTTCGCCTTTTTTTTGTGTTTGTTCGTTTCTGCATGTCGCTTCAGTTCAACAGTGCCTTTCGTAAACGTGCTCAGGCTCGTGTCACAAACGCGACAGCTGGTATAGTGCTCTCCGAGGGTACTTTGGTCAACCCAGTCGAAAACATCCTTCCACTTTTGAGTGTACGGATATGTTTTTGGTCTTCCAGAGCCATTCTCTACTGGGTCTGAATCTGCATTAGGTTTCCCTGACAAAGTAAGAGAAAAAGAACATTATTACTGTGAATGTAGTGATGAAAACACAAGTGCACTGCCTTATTTTTTCATCACGGTAAAAGAAAATGTTAAGTGACATTTACATGAGTGGGGGGAAGTCCCAATAGGAGTGATGACACGGCTGTCCCGGGCTTTTACTGGGTCGTATTCTTCATTCTTCACGTTTGTTGTGTAGAAAGCTTTGAACCACTTGATGAACTCAAAGTTGCTTTTAAAATCCCCTTTTATGAGCTCTTCGACTGGAATGTTCTGAGTCAAGACAAAAAAATAAATAACGCTTCCTTACTGAACGAAAGAGATGCAGTATCATACATTGTAATGCTACTACAAGGAGCGCTTACCCTTGTGATATCATTCTTGCTCAAGGCCTCTTGAAGGAGACTGAAGTTGTGCTTACAGTCATCCTCACCTTGGGGATCAAACTTCACCTTGGTCATGTCAACAGAGCCAGGAATAACACAATCCATGATCTGACAGTGACAAGCACCTGTAGGAATCATACACACATAAAGACAGTTAAGACAGTGTGCTATCAGCAAAAAACAGTCTTCTCCTGTTCTGCAGTGGCAGTGGGGATTTTTCATCCCGTTGAGCCGTATGATGACCATTCAAGCTGTGCTGGCATGCTTTCTAAAACGTGCACAACACTGCTCCAGGTATAAAGGCTCCTACAACTCAAGTCGATGGTCGGGACTTGTCAGGGCTGCCAGAGAGAGTCGCTGTGTGCTCTGCGCTTGTTAGATTTTTTGGCTGATTCAACATGTACAATCAGCAGCGACTCATCGGTGAGAGAAAGCACTCTAGCTGTTCAGGTAAGCAGACCAGCACACAAATAAAAGATATGGAAACAGAAAGGGAAATTCCCCTGAGGCTGTGATGATTACACACATTTACCGCAGCTCTGCCTTATTTTTTTGCTTTGCCTCTTCACTGGTGCCATTTGTAGCTTTTTGTCAGACAAACTATTTATTAGAAGCAGCTACATTAGTAAGAGTGAGTTCAAAAAATGCTGCTTAATCAAAACAATGGTTTGTATATCTGTGGAGAGGGAATTGCCCTGGCACAGGCACAGCTCGTACGTGAATGTTGGTTGCCAGCTGTTGTCTTTGCGGTGTGAATACTTTTTGGCCAATTTTTAGCCAATGCCACAACAGTGGCGGACAAAACACAACGAAGCAGCCGATTTTTGTTGTCAGTTTGCCTTATTAGCTCAGTGGGACTGACTCTGTTTCATATTTGACACTGCAGTATCGAGGACTGCTCCACTGACTGCTGTGAAGACCATTTTTAATTTAAAAAAACAAAACAAAACAAACAACTAAAGGTTTAAATAACAAAGTTAAGCTAATGCATCGACAAAAACACCCCATTTCCTATAGCTGCTTCCCCCCTAAGTCCACTTGTGATATAAAGCAGCGGAAAGTTATCAGCAACTTCACACAGTTCAACCATAGCTGTGATCTTAACTCCAAACTGAAGATATGTCTAGTCAGCTAGTTTGCCACAAGATACATCTTGGTTTGAGACGGGAGATCATCATGGGAAACCACAGCCGCACAGAGCCACACAGCTGCGGCTCAGAAAAGTTTCACCCTAAAGTGCAGCAGTGGAAACATCTTCAAGGCTTGCTGCTGCTTGACCTGTTTAAAGTAGGAGAAATCAGGGACACGGAAAAGGTGAATAAGTTATGCTCATGCTGATGAATCACCTGAACCCATCTGTCGCACATCTTTAAAGTTTGTCTTCAGCAGTTTGTTGACCCAGGTCACCACATAATAGCGGCTGGATTTTCCTTGGCTGGAGTCTGGAGTCACAACCGCTGCACTTTCCATCTTTTGGCTCTCTAAGAAATAAAAAACAACAATAACGTTTGTTATTTATCACATTTATTGTATCACTGTCTGACCCACTTGACAACCAGAAGGAGCAAAGGGAGATCATTGGGGCCTGTGCCTATGGACAAGTGCTTGCTGTCAGCTGCCCTCCCATTGAGATGATACTATCTCTGGATATGTTAATGATGTTAAATCACAAGCCTCCGTGTTTTGGTTGTACCTTAAAACACCACACCCAGCTCGCTGCAATTCTCCCTACACCTTATTAGACACACCCTAAAAGTAATGCAAACTCCATCCTACTGGGCCATTGGTCCCTTTACGATTGAAACCACTGCAGAGTACAAAGCAGCAACATACTGAAAATAAACTACAGCCTTTTCTGTGAGTATATTTTACCCACATGACCCCATTCCATTTGTTTAACATTAAATGGATTTGTTTAAGTTTTCATTTAATTGTTTTGTATTGCAATTACATGTGTAGTGAGACCTGAGGATGCCTCAGTACCAAAAGACAATGGGTGTCTTTATTGGTGAAAAACACAAAACTAAAATTCATTTACTCTAAAGCAGTTCTGTGTTTTTCTGTTTCCCTTTTGTGTTTTTAATTTGTCAAATTGCATTTATTTGCAACAGTCATCTTTACTGGATCCTGTGCTTAAATTGGGGCCCCCACACTATTTGTTCTGCAAGCCAGCACCACAAGCATCACCACATATTTCTTCAACTACATAATTCTAACACTTGTAAAATACACGCTGACATCTATACACAAGTTTCTGTGGGATACAGACCCTTTCTAAACCGTCCATTCTATTTAAAATGTCACTTTCCCATTGTTGAGCATTAGAAAACATGGCTGTCAGTTTTGCCAGAGCCAGTCTTCACCCTTAACCCATGACTGACATCTAGAGGTGGGGGTAGAGACTGGGTGGATTCTAATCCTCTTTTGTCTGATTGCGGAGGCACATCCTCATCTTTGGCTTGCATCACCCCGTCTTCTCATCATGTGTACCGTAACATCAAGACACAGAGCTGCACATGCAGTGAAGTACTAACAGGCCACTTGGGCCACGCTGCTGTTGCTTTGCTCCTCCCCTTCCTTCTCAATGTATAGAAACTGTAAATGAAATCTCGCGTTGTCCTTTTTGCCGCGAACATCGCCACCGCACAACTTTCACTTGCAAGGAAACTTGAGCTCTAACATCGTATCCTGTTGCTTTGCTGGAAGGAAAAACTAACAGTTGGCAACAATAAGTGTCACAATACTAGTAACCCGACCGGCATGCTCATTTTATGATAGCTAAGGTTTTGTCTTTTCATTTAACAACACATGCACGGGCCAGCTGCTGCTGCCTGGTTTGACATCACGGCAGCAAACGTTATGTTATAACGTTACACTGAGGCAAGTGATGCATTAAAACCATCATTTAAGAAAATAACACTAATAACGGGTGTCTATCGGCGCATATGTGTGCCATTATACTTAATATCGAAAGTAATCCGCTAAAATCAGTTGCTTATATTATGAGGAAGTCAAAATCTCGCCGGCACACCACTGTTAACGGCTTATTCCGCTGTGCGATTGTATGAGCCGGTCTTTGTGTTGTGAGCCTGCACAAGGCTCAATATACAACAAACCGGGACAATAAAAGCTGTAACAGCATGACCCTGTGCGTAACGACCGTAATCTACCGTTACAGAAGCATGTCTCAAAGGAACATAAGCCACTGCTTTCTTATATAACGTTAAATAACAGATACTTACTCCGGCGGTTCCTTAGTGATCGATCTGACTCCTCGTCCTACAGCAGCATATTCGCCGATAGGCAAACCCTCGTGTGACGTCCGCATTATCCGGAGATGGACCATTGGACGACGGTACTGGAGGTTGTCCCGTAGTAAACCAGCTGGCACCAAGAGTACTACACAGTGTCAAATAACCAGCAGAAAGGTTAACTGAATAGAAGACCATCTTAATGGTATGGCAGCATCAACGCCAAAATAAATAAATAAACAAACAAATTAACTAATATAAAAACAACGTAGCTAACTGTTAGTTGGCCACAAAAAATGGCTGCTATAACAATGGTTATTACTATCACAGTCAACTTGTTTATAAAAACTAACCCCTGTGAGTTAAGCACTGTAGTATCCTTTATGTATGCCAATGTTAGCAGTTAACGTCGCCATTTTCGTCAAAATTAGCATAGGGTTGCGAAAAAGTTAGGAAAATGCTACCGCCACATCCCGGCGGAGGAAACCTGGCTCAACGGTTTCCAGCTCGTGAACAGACATGCTAGCGTTTACTAGCTAGCGACCTAAATCAGTTAACGCCACAGTTGAATGTAACCTCTATGTAAGCTGCCATCGTTAACGCCATGAAATATAAAATATACACTGAAAACTAGTATTTTGTAAGTTGGGTAACGCTATCTATTACAATGATGAAACAATGGCCATAACAACCAGAGTAGCCTCATTTAAAGTTACAGTAATAACGACGTTTTTGTCAAGGACACAGCTAACGTTAGCCTCAGCACCTCACCAACCAAAAAGTTTTGTCTCCTTTCGGTTATTCCAGCTAACATAATGGTTGAGATGTTTTGAAACATAACGAATTATCAGCCGATTTTTGCATGCCGTGACTGTCAACGTACATGGGACACAGTCTTCATTTTTTTCCAGTAGTAACCTTATTCAGCTAAAAGGGCGACCAGAAAACTCCAATTACCTTGTGGTCGAAACTATTGGATATTTCGCAACGCAGCCAAAATGGCGCCTATGTTGTCCATTTTGTGAGGAGAGAAGCCATCGTCCCAAGCAAAATTATACAGAGGCCTTTCTTGAGAGTGAAAGTCTTTATGTTTAAACCTGCATCAAAAAGACTGGTGTCGACTACAATAAGGCAGTCTATGAAACCTGATATTTGCACTAAAAAACAAAACACTGGCACTAATTCAAAGGCATACAGATATAACTTATAGGCTAATTAACAATATAAAATAGAAATTAACATATTACTTTGTTCACTTTGGCACAAAATGAGTCATTAGCTGCAGGGCAGTATGTCTAAATGCAAATAAATTCTGCATCAGACAGAGGAAGTACTATAGCCTATGGTCCATACTGTCTTTTTTAGTCATACGCTGGTGTTTTTAGCCTTATGAACTAGGTTTAACATTGGAAAACCTAGTGATTCATGTTCTGTAAGCCCTAGCTGCTAGGTCTTACAATCTTCTTTCATAAAAATGGGACTACCAGTCAGACTACTGGTTACAAGTGTCTTAAAACCAGAATAAGATGCCACATGAATGCAACACCACCAGGACACTCCTAAATCCTGATTACCTGGATTGTGTTCATGTAGGCCTAAATATACCGAATACAAATGACTCCTTCAAATTTGTGTCAGAGGCAGATACAATAGCATTGGGTAAGTGGGCAACCTATGTCCCTACTAATAAACCTCATTATATTATATTATATTATATTATATTATATTATATTATATTATATTATACGTAGGCCACTCCTAAATCATATGGATAGACCCAAGTTAAAGGTAGTTGTATAGCCATCAAGGATTCAAGTAACATCATTTGTCTACAGGAACTTCGTTTGAATGACTGAAATTAGTAATTTTACAGCATTTTTGTTATACATGTGATATGGAGACAACGGAGCAAAGTGTCACTGAGGAGGTCAAAGAGTCAATGTGTTTCTCTGAATTTACATGCAAGTGCAGTTTTAGAATAAATGCAGTCAAAGTGAACTGTTAGCAACGGATCCACGAAGGCTAAACCACGATGACTGCAGGGAGCTGATGCTCATGGCTCAGTATTTATGGGCTGAAACTGAGGTGTGAAACCCTTGATGTGAAAATGGCCTTACAGTGTGAAATATTGCTTTAATACAGAAAACAACAAATTGTCCCTGGATGTCTTTTACGATGTCATTATGAAGATAACTCTGGGCCTTTCTGACACCATCTGTGGTGAGTGGATCCGCTCGAGTGGTAGCCCACAGCAGGGTCACAGGGGTCAGGGTAGACTTTGTTTGTCTGACCACCTCTCCGGCAGCCCTTCCTCCCAAAGGGCAGGGCCATTAAAGCAGAGAAAAAGAGAAAGCAAGATATTGAATGTTCACTTTTCCCCATGCAGACGATCTGCATTGATAGTCTCATGGTGGAGATTGTCTGAATAATGTAATATTGTGCGTGTCAATTTAAAAAGGATAGAAAATCTAAAAAGTAGCTGATAATTTGGTGGAGTTTTTTTCCAGTTATAAGATGTGTTAGGTTAAGAGGTCACACAAAGGGCTTCGGGTGTCAGAATTTCAACATACAAAAGGAGAAAAAACCCACCATAAATTCCACTGGTATTAAGCTTGAATGACTTTTCTGACAAAGTCGCATTTGTTAAGAAAACAGTTCAAGTGGGATAAATGGCGGGAATTTCTTCACGTACTAGCCTGTCCTAACATATGGATTTCCTCACCAGCAAATAATCATTAATCTTATAATGGATAGCAGCTCTTATCAACATTAAACAGTCTGTAATTAGCCAATGATTTTAAACTCTTGGGACTCGACAGTTTGTTTTCTTGATGTGTTAGATATAGTTAGACATTTCTGTTAATGATTAAGTCTTTGAACAAAAATCCCTTAAACTCAAGACATCACAGAACTTACTTTTTGGTATGCTATTTCATTGAAAATTGAAAAGAAGCTGAAAAAGCAGCACAGATACATCAATCATGCCATATCAAAGTTTATGAAGAAAAATCAGAACCAGTTTCATGAGTGTCATGCAGGGAGGGAAAGGAAGGAAGAATAATACAAGGTCTGAGAACAATGAGAAAAAGTCTGGAAGGGGGAAGAAAATCACAGACAGAGGTCCTTGGGAGCATTCAGGGGAAGAGGCTATTTGGCTGACACTTTAATGAATGAGTATCATTTTGCTCTTAGAGGTGCTGAAGCTGTGGCTTTTTCAGAACAATTTCGCCACTCAGCCATCCGTCCCAACGGTCTGTGGCTGATTTTCAATACATAGTCTTAAGGTCGGCTTTGCTCCGTAATCATAGTCATAGATTGCTTGATAGAGAGATTACTTAAAAGAACCTGTTATTATTACAATTTTCTTTATTTGTTGACATTTAAAAGATAAAGCTTTATTATTTAATATTTTTCTTATTTGTAAACAAATCTAGTAAATGACTAAAATAAATAATACATCCCACTATAAATGTCAATAAATCCAGTGCATGCTTAGCTAAGTGATCTCTGCCAAAGAACTACATTATTATTGATAAGCTACACTGCTGCTCTAGATAAAATATTCCTTCATTAGTATAAACATGGACCCTGTTGTTAATTAAGAGTCAAAAACAACCATGTATGAGATGTTGTTCAGAGAGGTAGAAGCACTGTGTGAAAAAAGGCAGCCGCGCCATTCATTTGATTGGAGCCAGTGCACTGACACAGCAGGGGACCCAAAACTGAGGAATCACAGGCATAAAAGCTGTAGGCAAGATGCTGCACTGACCATTTAAATACCTGCCACTGCACATTCATGGTAGAGAATGCTGTATTGGTACTGTTAATGTCCCTGTTGGCACAATGAGAAGTGTAAAATTCCTCATCATAACATTAAAAACTGCTGTGAACTCTGCTTTGCATGCGGTCTTCTTAATCTGCCACTGAAAAAAGTCCCAGTATATACATCATTTTATTTTTTGCTTGAGTAATGTCAGCTATAAACAACTGTATATAGCTTTCTTAGGAAATTGTGTCACTTTTTTTTAAAGCAACACTATGTAACTTGGACTGTGACATGTGGCTTTGAAAAATGAATCTAAACGATGCATGTTAATAAGTTGCACAAAACAGCAATTTTAGTAAAACCAGGTCATATTTTACGAAGAGCATGTCCTCTTGTTTTCCCTCTGATGTCCAACGACTGCTCTCTCTGTCTGCAGCATTTAATTTAGGGCAGTTGCAGCTGCGGCTTTGGTCTGCAGGCAGCCTACGTGTTGCTTTCAGGAACCTCCGTGAATCACAGAGCTGAGGTAGAGCAGTCGTAGGACATCAGAGGGAAAACAAGAGGACATTTTCTTTATAAAATATGGCCCAGTTTCACTAAAATTGTGTTTTGTGTGACAAAAAATTAACGGGTTTTGCGTTTTCAAAGCCTTGGGTCACGGTAAAAGTGAGGTACTGTTGCTTTAAAATGAAGTCTAAAAACCTGCAATTACTTGATCTGGCCACTTGAAAGCAGCACAGACAAACTGCAGGCACAACTGACATATCGTCAACATATAAGCTGATGTAACATTGTTAGCAAAGACTTACTTATTTGTACATTTAGTGGATATGTCTTGTTTCTGAAAAAAAAACAAAAAACAGTCAACACTCTGTAGCTCCCTTGCAAATTATTAGTACATCCTAATAAACTGTACATCAAGGGAGCTCCAGTGTGTGGATGTTTTTTTCTTTTCAGTTTCAGTTCTGTTGTTTAGTTTAGCATCTACCT
The DNA here is from genome assembly GCA_029783665.1 of Naso thynnoides. Classification (NCBI taxonomy): domain Eukaryota; kingdom Metazoa; phylum Chordata; class Actinopteri; order Acanthuriformes; family Acanthuridae; genus Naso; species Naso thynnoides. The sequence goes on along the minus strand of JAQLOL010000002.1, from coordinate 23,463,770 downwards.
TAATTGTTTTGGATGCACGCGCCATCTTTGTTTTGTTCCATCCATCCATTCCATGCATGATACTATTGGGACGTTTTTGGCTTTAAAATTAACTATCCCGTCAATATAATGACTGATAAATAAAATAACAGGCAGGTGTTTCCTTGATTGAATGCCCAAGTCGATGGCATGTGTCACATGTTCCCTGTGGACAAACGTTCTATTTAGCCTATTTAATTATTCACTTGTGAAACAGGCTAAATTTGCCCTGGCTGTGGGAACTGTTATGATTGTGTCATGGAAAGCATCATCCAGTTTTAAGTAGGATGATTTTTACTTGTTTGTTTAAAAGTAATTGTCATGAATAAATATAACATGTTTTACATAATGTAAGTTCAAGTATTTTTCTTCTTTTGCACAAAGAATGAATATTACATAATTCTAAGCTTTGTTTTTTATGCCTGCATTTGCCGGCAGATTAACACTGTAAGAAAATGAGTAATATTGTGTGTAAATTCCACTACAGAAAAGACTTGATGATCTCTGCAATGAAGTGTGGGGAAAAAATATACATATATATCAATATTAGTATTGATTATCGGCCAGATGAGTTGTAAAATATCGGCATATTGGATATCGGCAAAAAAATCAGATTTCCTGCATCCCTAGTTATGTCTTGTATTTGGCTGCCTGTTGCATGTACATCTGATATTCACTTTCTTGTAGGTATGGTTTTTTGTTTGTTTGGATTTTTTTTTTTTTTTTTTTTTACAAAATTCAGAGGGATATATGTGACTTTTTAGCTGCTAAAGCTCCACTGTTTTCACCAGCTTGTCACTGAGCTTGTGTTTTTGTGGTTTATTAGAGATTATGTGCAGCCAGCCAAGAGTAGAACAAACACATGGATAGTCTTGGTCACTAATGGGGCTTCATGACTGTAAGAAAAATGTAAAATAAAGAGGTTTGTTCTCTGAAAACAGTAACTTACCACAACTCCTGCTGTTTTGCAAATAAAATACCAAACTGGCATAAAGGTTGAGCTGTACTTTCCAATCAACATTAAACATTTAAAGTCCAAAGGTGTGAGGCTCTGAGGCTAAACAGATCTCAGTTCAGCCACTGTTGAGAGTGTCATGTGGTGTGGGCAGAGGACGAGGAACAACAAGTTGCCTAAGAAGAGGGAGGAAAGTCTGAAAAGGGGAAGGAGACAGAGTCAAAGGTCAGCAGGAGCATTTAGAGGATAAGGATTAGAGGACAGGGCCTGACAGGTGCAATCAGATGTATCACACAGCCATGGCAAAGTGGATGTCAGTGCGGCTGTGGGGGGCCGCTATAAGCATGTCACAGCCAATCAGGAGGGCAGAAGAAGAGCTGCAGAGTGTTTGGGCAGCAGGGAGTGTTTGTGTGTCTCCACAGTAAACCCATTATAGCTGTCATGAAGAAACAGCACTGGCATGAGGGAGGCCACAAACACAGGTGACGCTGTCGGATCATGTTGGAGGGAGTGGCTGATCAAGTAGCTGTATGCAAATCAGCTATTTGTGAATGACAGATCAGGTCATGTTTGCTGATGAGAGCAGTTGGCTTTCTGACAACTTGCACATGTGCGACTCCACAGCAGAATTTGTTGCTGCTTAACTCGCTCATGCCTGCCAGTTTAATAAGCAGATGTTGTGTCAAAGATAAAGCTTTAGTTATGAGCAGTGGTTAGGTCAAGGGGGTCATGAATACAATCTGCCTTTGTGTGGAGGTAACAGGCTTCCTCTGGGCCCCTCGAGGCCCCTCAGACCGCAGAGAGTTGGGCTGACAGACACGCAAAGTCGTATAGGCCTATAGGAAAATACTGAAATTCTTGTCTTTGTACTTCCTTGTTCATCACATTTAATTTTAAACCATTTATTTTACAATAATCTCCAATTTTCCTTGTATATATGAATTTTGTGCACGAAATTTCATTGCCTGTCCTTTAAATGTACTTGTGTCCGCTAATCTGTCAAAGTAAAAGGACAATTATGTAGCTTTTTGTCATTGTGAAATTAATTATCATTTCACCATGCTGTATGTTGTCTGTTTCCTTTTTTTTTTCCATTTTATAGCAAAGGTGTCTAACTCAGCTCTGTGAAAGTGTCTGTATCTATATGAACGGTGTTAACTAAATTTCTTAAAGAAAAATGTAAATGTATGTATATTAAAGAAAAATGTAGAAATATGTATTTCCAAACAAATATTAATGTTTTATTTGCCTTCTCAGAATCCAGTGGGTTTGGTTGAGTGGTCAGTCTCATATGAAAATAAGCTTCCAGAGATTTGAACTCTGCCTGAAACACCAGAAGCGATCCGACAAGGTGAGCGATTTTCCACCTTTGAGAGGTACATTGTTGAGAGCTGTTACTTTTTATGCTGGTATGTTGAGATTATGACAACTAGCACTTCAAATGAACAAACAGACAGACATGGTTACAGCTGAAAAGCTATCTTAAAGCTGTTATGAAACTGTTTGTCACCATAGCACTTGAATGCACAAAACGGTTTCAGAATGTTTCCCGTTTTTGGCTTAATTGTCATGTAATAATACTTTTTTTAAAACTTTTTTTTCATGTAACAATACAATTTTACTATGGACCCGGAGTCTGAAATAAAGAATATACTATACTACTATACTATACTAGCAAATGTGTGTTTATTTTCTTCTCAGCAAGTTTCAAATCTGTCCAAGTTCATTTTCAATCTATAATAGTATAAACTAAAACTGATTGCTGTCTGAAAGACAGTATATAATTGGTTTCACTGGTCCAAAATCATCACAGAATATACAGAAATATCACCCTTTAAAGCTGCAGTTTTTTTATTTTTGGCCACTTGGGGGCAGCAGAAACAAGTCGTCAGCACAGCATTGACATGTCATGAGTTAATATGATGAACTTGCGAGCAAACAGTTGTTATTTACAGAGCCACATCATCATGTTTTAGTAAATTATTTTACTTTTTTAACAATAAAACTACAGTTTTTTTTAAACCCTTTTTTAAAACCCACAGTAACTTTATGTGGCCACTTGAGGGCAACAGAGACCACCTGCAAGCATATCACTGACATATTATTACCTTTAAGTTGGTGTTTTGAACTTGTCACATTTAGAGCAAGACATGAAACTTCTCTTTTAGGTCTTGAGCTGAAAAAGTTTGGGAAGCACTGACTTAGAGTCATGTTTTTATCCCCCTGCTGATTGTTAACCCAATATTTATTCTCTTTTAGCTCCTCTTTGGATCTATAACTCCTGAGGGAAATTTCCAGCTCCTCAGCTGCAAATGCTCCACTATTGTCACCAGCTAGTGATTAAACGAGTCTGTCCGCTGGGTGGTGCTGAGCAGGTACAGTATACAGTGGGTTTTTAGAAAATTTTTGCTGAAAAAAAGATGCCTGTATCAGCCAAAAATGATGACGTGAGAGTTACCAAAACAATAAATTTGCTTGATGGAGAAGAACTGAGTTGAAACTCACTGTAAAGCAGAGGGGAGCTCAGACTCAGGTGATTATTGTGTGGGTCCTTTTCAGCAAGCCACCTCTTTCACATTATCACTTTGCCATTTGATTCATTGTTATTGCGAAAATATTGATCTAAGCTACTTTAATATCAACACACAGGCTTTCAAACACACACACACAAAAGCTCCGTTTAATGGCTGCACTCCAGCTCATTCCTCCTCTTCTTGTAGTGTGTGCTCATTTACACCCCTCATGGATTTACAAAGAAATGATGGTGGCAGAAGGGTGGAGGCCGCCTCTCCAGCTCACACTGACACTAATCCGGTGTCAATGCAGTGCACGTGTGGAGGGAATGAGCTGCTCACACTTTGGAGGAGAGGGGGTCTGTGGTGAGCCAGAACCGTGGCCCTTATCTCCCTGTCATTGTCCCTCCCTTCCTCTCCCTCTCTGCCACCCCCCTCTCCTCATGATTAACCAGACTCATCGCCCTCAATGGTCGTTTCCTGTTACTTAGTTACCAGTTGCCATGATTTGCCTGGGCCGCTTGTGTTTCCATGGTGACTGTTCCCATTCTGTCGTCTCCTGGCTGCCTCTTGGCTGCGCTGTCCCGATGGCCTATAGCCACCCCGGGCCCTGACCCACAGCTCTCGCCTCCCCGCCTTACGGTCCCATAAGGCTGTCAGTGTGTGTTCACGTCGCACTGCAGCCCCTCACCATGCCAGACTGGTCAATGCAACTTCTGGCCGGTCTGTGTGGTGGCTGACGGAGCAGACAAAGAGAGAGAGTTGATGTAACAGACACTACATATGCAGTCAGCAAGCTCTCACAGCTACACCTCATCACACATCAGACTCAACGGCAGTATAAAAAGAATGACAGTAAGTCCTTTTTTTTTTAATGAAAGAGTGAGTTCACGCAAAATATAGCAAATATAAATGAAAAACAAGACATCTGTTTCAAATCAAAGTCATTCAGGATGTCTACTTTTTCCAAAAATATCATTTAGGCTTCCAGTAAATGTAAAAACATATCTGTAAGAATTTCTATCTACATTATGGGACAAGTATTACATTTTGGGGATTTTTTTCCTCTTACATGTTTTTTAAAGGCCTTCAAATACTTTCTTTCATCTTTATTAGAATTACCAACAGGGCACTTATACCTCACTAAAAATCAAATGTGACTATATGAGAGATTGCTATTGAGCTTCAGGACACCACTGTGCTATAAAGACTGACTTCTGGCTTCATTTTGCCCGCTAAGGATTACACTGAAGCCCTTAAATGTATTCCTGAATGTCACCATCACATGATAATGCAAAGTAAGATAAGATAGACTTCATTGATCCCACCCTGTGGAAATTTGCAGCTATAAATAGGATAGTAAAAAAAGCAATAAAACTATAAATATTTGAATTTAGCAAATGTAACAAAACTGAAACACAAAGTTTATGTACACCGATAATGAGCTTTGTTTCAGAGATACAGAACAGGTTACGTAAATAATCAATATTAAGTACAATACTCTCTATTTTCACATTAAAAACTGAGATTTGTGGATGTTACCTGAGCAACAAGGACAGCATGGGAAGAGATGTCACAGTTTAGTGTTTAAAATACCGTTTTTCAAAACAAAAAGCGTCAAAACCACAAAAATAATATATAAGAATGTAGCCTGTAATCATAATTCAATTCACTTTAACTGTATTTTGGTGGTAGCAAGAATTTTAGCAGCAAATATTTAAAAAATCCCAGCAAAAAATAAGATTTTTATGGACTCAATTACTGGTAGTAGTGAGGGGAAAATAGGTTTTGTATCATTTGAGCAAATTGACCCTTTAGAGTAGAAAAAGGGCAACATATAATGTTTTTAAATGCATGTTTCTATCAAAAATACACATACATTAGCACATACAAACAGAACAAATGGTTAATGGGAACAGAAAGGTGTATGATGGGTAGGTGCTCTTGTGTAGGACAGGTGTGGACACACAAAGGAGCTGCAGTTCTCAGCTCCCCCATCAGGAGGCGCTAGTTATCAAATTGTCACTCAGACTTCATCACTCCAAGAGATCAACACCAGGCCAGCAGAGTAAACTTGTCAGCCTAACGGAGGCTGATTCAGCATCACTCCCCCTCACAGTGTGTCTGCCTCTCATCCTCTTACTCAGTCTAACACTTACAGCTCTGTGTCACTGTCTGTCTCACTGTTTACTTTCTACGTTGCCCCTCGAGCTCTGCTGAGGTTGTCGAACCTTCTTGGAAGACAGATTTTGTTTGTTTACGACTACAACTACACGAGACTTCTTTTTAGAGCAAGATCTGCAGACATCCTCTTTGTTCAGAGTGTAAATACCCCTGGGATAAAAACTTAATGTGGCTGGTTGAGCACTCAGTGATAAACATTAGTGGTGGAAATCAACTTTTAATAGTTTTCTAATAGTTTTACTTGCATGTAATACAACTTTATGCATCTATTCCAATACATTTAAGGGGCAAATATGTCCAGTTTACTCTTCTGCAGTCATTTGACATTTATTTTACTTTGCAGATTAAGATGTTATATACAAAACATAGCATTAACTTATTAAAAAAATGATGTTTTAATTTCAATTTAACTTTAAAGTGGAAAAATTCTGATTTTATATATATATATGATTTTATATAATGATATGAATATTATTTAATAGATCCACATTGTACATTTTATTGTTATAGGCGTTAAAAATGCAATTAGGTTGACAAACAATCAGAAACAATGTAAAAATAGAATTAAAATCTTCTAAAGTGAAGTAGTTGTAAAAAATATTTTTTAGTGTTACAAAAATACAGAAAAGTGGAAACAACAACGTCTTTAATAACAGGATCTGCATTATAATCCAGTCATATAAGCTGCTTATTTTGCATATACTAAGTAGGTCTACTTTTAATACTTTAAGTAAATTATAAATGCAGGACTTATACTTGTGACAGAATTATTACATTCCTGTACACATTCTTCTACTTAAAGTACCCCAGCATTTTTTTCTCTTCTATAAAGTTAGCTGACTTGCAAGAGACACATTAAAAACATACAAAAGTCAAAATAAAACCAGCAGAGGCTGAGATATCCTGATTTTTAGTCCTTGCTATGAACACTGGATCCTACATTTCCCATGATGCAATCAAATAACATGTAAGACTCTCCTGGAGACTATGATGACGCGGTAAGCTAATGTTATCAACCCAGTTTGTTTTTTATTTAATCTTTCATCATTTTTTGCTTATTTATTATTTTGGCACACCTACAAATAACTATACCCATGATCCTCGGCTACTGTTGCTATGGAGAAGAAGCCTGTCAGAAAATTTGGGGTTTAGCAAATTCAAAAAACTTTGCTGCTTCAGATTTTAACAGAACAAGACGCCATGGTTGCTGAATTCATTCAAAATCTACTTAGGCTGCAGATTGTAAAATTTTTACCTAAATCTTAATCCAGTGTGACAGAATTTTAAGTTACATGACTGAATGTTTTTCCCAAAATGCACCTTGGGAGGCGTCTTCTCCCCAGAAATGTTAATGTACACTGACTTGTACCTACTGACCCACCTTCTTACATACCTAAGCAGAGGAGTTCTGCACCAATCCCAAGCTGAACAAATGCTCTAACTTCTTCTAACAGTGTCTACAAGAAAATAAATGAGACCTTCATTTCTTGAGCCAGGATCACCAAAAGTAGCTCTGTTTTCTCAGACATTAGAAAATCTCTTCCTGAGCTGCAGAAGACATTATAAACTATTTTCTCAGGCTGAGCAGTTCCATCATAACTTGTAAAATCAGTGAAGTGCCCCTTTAAGTCAAAGATCTGAATACTTCCTTCACCACTGGGCACCATGCGCACATCAGCAGACACTTTTCCTCCGTGGGATGGACCAGGGAGGGTCGTTCACTCCTCAGTTAATCCAGAGGTTAGTGGGGTGCAGCTCAGGTGTAAGCTGCTGTCATCGCGCCCGGGTTTTTAAGTGAGGGGTTTTATTTTTGATTGGGGGGTAACTCAGCGTGAGGCAGCCCTCGCTGTGGCCCTCCAGGACAGCAGTTGTCCACCTCATGGTGAAGGGAAAGCGCTCAGTGGGGGGTTGTGAGCATAATTACAGCAGCATTGCCTCATTAGGAGCGAGGAGGCGTGACCCTGCCTGCAGGTCTGACAGCTGAACCGCACCGGTGGTGACGCTGAGAGACAATCTCCGCTCTGAGGATGTATAACAAGAGAGAAATCTGTGTGTGTGTGTGTGTGTGTGTGTGTGTGTGTGTGTGTGTTCATCTGATGTATTTAGATCAATTAACTTCCTTGAGTAAGTGATACCTTAGTGCATTATTATATAATGTTATTTGATGGATGCTACTGCTGAGGCATCCATGTGCTTTTATGTCTGCAGCCTCTGATAGGCCTTCAAATGTGACAAAGCCAAGATTGAGAAATCATTTAGGTAAAATTTTAGCTGGTTTGGGTCTTTGAAGCACCATTGCAGTACTGCGTATCTTTACCAGTGATTAGTTTTGACCCAGTGTTATTGTCAATGTTTATATTTATTTTGGGTTATTTACAAAAAACTAAGTATGGTTATTTTGGCCTGGTGTTGAAGGTTTAGTGTTTAGGATTAAAGGACATACTTTAAAAAAAACAAAAAACAAACAAACAACTCTGTTTCCCTTCCAAATGTGTAGGAGCATGGCCACAAAAAACAGTGTTTGAAACATAATGGTGCAACATGGCAGATTTATGGTATTTTAAATCCCACTGATTTGGCTGGCAAGAGTCTTAGTACTTTGCCTCTGATTGGTTGCCTTTGTTGGTTGGGTTGGTTGAGTTTTGGAATGAGGATGGAATTGGTTAAGGTTGTGGTAGAAATAAGATCAAATCAACTTTGCTGAGAAAAACTGTGGCATCTATGATCATGCCAAAGAGGGAGAGGCCACGTTCCCTCTGTAGATATAATAGGTGTATTCTGAGGCAATAAAACACAATTTTCCTTATTTTTAGGTGAATGTACACCAATAAAAAAATATATAATATATTATTAAAATTATACTAAATTTTGCTTTTTTTTTTGTAACAGATTCCCTCAAATCTTACACACTGTACCATAAAACATTACATAGTCAAGTTTTATTTTGACTTTGTAAGTTATCAGGTTGCTAGTTGTAAAAAAAATAGTGCATATGACTTTCAAACCTGCAAAGAAAACATATTTTTAACCATCAGTTACCAAAAAAGAGCTAGTATGTTATAACAGTTTATAACTACAGCTAGTTTGGGTTAAGAGGGTGAACAGTAGAATAAATAAATGATTGGTCAAAGGAACAAGCTGTTAAGTTGTTTTTTCTACACGTTTACTGGTTAACATTAACTTGTGTGTGTGTGTGCTCGTGTGTGTGTGTGTGTGTGAGACGAGAGAACATGTGTGTACATGTGCGCGAGACGTCCCGTTTGCGCCAATAAGTTGTCATAAATTTAAGCTTCACACATTTAACGTCTGTATATGAATAAAATGACAACGTAGAATGTTTCATTGTCCCAGCTCGCTCTCGTCTTCCCTCATAAAACTTCACTTTGTCCACATCCCAACCAGAGCAGCCCTGTTCTCATCCCTTGCTGCCATAGCAACGCCGGTGCCTCCTGG
>JAQLOL010000002.1:23352186-23374050 GCA_029783665.1 Naso thynnoides | reverse complement strand
TCTGTAGAGGGTTACAAGTTTTATCCTTCACCTTAATCATCTTCATACACCTCCTAATTACTCCTCTAATTCAAAAGTGTGTGAGTAAAGTCTATCAAGAAATTACCTTTTTCACCACCTCCTCCTCCTCCTGCTTCTTCTCATAGTGGGAAAAGTCATCAAAGATGGAGGTGGTGTGTTTGTACTGGGCGATAATCTTGAGCACCTGCTTCGCCTTTTCCAGAGGAACCTCTTGAGTGTCACGTGAGTTGGTGACTGGCTTGTTGTCATTGTTCTCCAGGCGGATGTGGCGCAGCTGGCTATTTGGCACGTCCTTAACAAACAACCAGTTCACGTCAAACTTGCCCTTCCACTTGTCCTGTGCCCAAACGCCAGCGCTGGTGCCGTAGTCCACAGGCGAGCGCATTTCGGCCACGCCGCAGAAATGGCCGCTGCCGTTGACGCTGAACAACAAGTAGACGGGACCTTTAGCGTTCATCGCTCTGAAGGCTGAGTCCAAGCGTTTGTTGCCATGCTCCGTGCTGCACCAGATGGAGTACTTGATGGAGCGGTGGATATCGTCCTCAGAGTAGCTCTTGATGATGAACACGCGGCCGTTTTTCAGGTTCCAGTCAAACTCCTTGGGGTTGTAGCTGTGGGCCGCTCGCAGCTTCTCCAGCACAGGGTGGGACTCCGAACCCGGCTCTGGAGGCAACCCGCTGCCCCCTCCACCTCCGTTACCAACACCGCCGCCATTAGAGGAGCCGCTGCTGTCCAAGCTTCCACCGCCGTAGCACAAGTTGCGGTTGCGTGGGGCTACCCAGCGGGTCTGAGGCGTTGGAGCGGAGTTGTGGTTCTGGTAAGACTGTGGAGGAGGAGGTGGAGGACCCTGCATGGTCATCTGCTGCACGAGGGACTGCGCAGACTGCAGGGACTGTTGAAGGGGTGGCAGGAGACTGGGGGCGTGGGAGTGCAGCTGTGGCTGATGCTGTTGGTGGTGGTGGTGGTGGTGAGGGGGTAAAGGAGGGGCCATCTTGGTAATAGTCCCTTTATTATCCCATGTATCAATGTCCATGTTGTGTTTAATGGGGGGTGGAGGCAGAGCTCCTCCAACCATGGGTGTACCGGGTTTGTTCTTGGTCTTTTGCTGCTGCAGCTTTGCAGGTTTACTGGCGATAGCCGCCCAAGATGTAGGTTTCGGAGGAGGCATTCCAATTGGTGTCCCACCGTTGCCTGTGGCAACAGCTGCAGCGACACTGCCACCGCCACCGATCACAGAACCTGCACTCTTCACACCAGATCCACTTCCTGTCACATCCCCACCTATTTTTAGGCCCAGCATGCCCTGCTCTAAGCTGTTCATACCTGGAGCCTTGCTCAGGGTGTCACTATGGAAACCTGTCTGGCCATCAGGGACTAAAGTTCCTCCTAGAGAGCTGGGAGGGTAGCTGTAACTCCCCCCATAGGCTGAGCTTTGAGTCTGCTGGCCCTGAGAACCACTGGTGCCCCAGGCTGAAAACGCCGGGTTCTCTGGGAAAAAGTTAAACCTGTGAGGATAGATGCTGCTGCTGAGCCCCCCCGGCTGCCCAAACACTGTGTCGTGCATGAAGTGATGGTCTCCATTGCTGAGGGGGGCGTAGGGTGTCAAGTAGGGAATTGGCGGATCACCTCCTGTAGACCAAGGAGCCTCACTGAGAGGGTAAGGAAACCCAATGGAGGGGGCATAGTAGCTAGACAGGTAAGGGTCTGTCATGGATTGATAGCTGTTGTTCTACAAACAGAGAGAGAATTAAGATAATCTGTTAGGGCAACAAGATGCAGCGACAATTAAATCAATACCAAACGACATTAGTGTCACAGTACCTGGTTAGACTGGTTGGTGAGATAAGGCTCAAAGTCATTATCATGAACTGTGTCCTTCTGGTGGAGGGAGCCATTCTGCACTGAAATCGGAAAGGCTGCAATAAAATCAAACTGTTGTCAAAGCTGGAACATCCAAATGCACACAAACTTCAAAACAGGGCAATAAACCGAATTTCATGTCCTGGTATTTTCTTAAAAGTGGGCTAAATGTTCATTTGTACATTAAAGCTACATTTGAGACGTAGCGAGCACTTTGCACTCTGTTTAAACACACTGTGAGTAAAGACAGGATTTCCTTCCCTGCTTGAAAAGATACAGTTGCCCGATGTGTAAATTTAAAAAATCTATACATTTCCTCATATACATTTCTGTTAAAAGCAGGGCATCAAATGGATCAAACAGATCAAATAGCTCAATTTCAAAAATACAAGATATTAACACAATGAGATTTTTTGCTAAATAATCATCAGTAGTGGGGATACAATGACTGAATGAGCAAAGGCAATTATTGGAATAGCTAAAACAATCAGGCAGGTTTTGAAAATTACATCACTTTACCGTAACGCAGCCTTTAAAACCAGGAAAAGAGCACACTTATGCCAACAATATCCAAATTTAAGAAAATAACTAAACTCATATCACAGCATCTATATTATAATATCAATATATTGCCCAGCCCCACTTTAAAACAATGTAAGTCTGTTATGAAGCCTGGAAAAATCTGCGTTGTACAATAATAAAGATTTACAATATCGCTGAAAATATGCATATGTGACGTCTATAGAATACTAATGTAAGGAACAGAGCAGTGTGCCCCCTCTGAGGACACAGTGATAGCATGAAAAAAAACAGAATGAATGTAAATGATATGTCCCATCTTGTGGGGATTTAAGACAGATTATCCTGCCTGCAACAGAGTGGATGTCTTCTGGACAGAAGCAACCTCACAGCTGACCTTTTGAAATGTGCAAGGTGTTCTCTGTTGATAAGCTGTCCCTTAGCTGTACCTTGTACAATGATGTATGCTCATTGCTGCACACAACTACATCACATAGATCAAATACGTACAAATGCAAGAGTAAAGACATTATGTAACGCTATGCTGATAATGTCTGAGTTTCTTTGTTGACATAGAGGGGGGGGGTGGGGGGGATACGTGAGGCATGAGGTATCAGGTGACAGCTCTGCGTTATGCTACAAGGTGCTAAGCAGGATTCTGCATCACACCTTTACATACGTGAACATGTGAAGGTTCGGGGGACATTTTTTTTCCTCTTACCTTTGCTTGCATCTTGTCCTTTCGATGTCTGGGTGGTCGGATTGAAGGAGGGATGCATGTGAAAAGCAGAGTAAAGAAAGCTTGCATGGGTCTCTGGTGTTATTCAAAGCATCACACTTTGTCATAGCTGCACATTGACATGTTAAGACGTCTCCTCCGAAGAGCTGACAGAGACATTAGGATGAAGTAAAAAGGCGCTGGGCGGTGTGTTGTGCCAATATTCACCAGTCAGATACCCACTGAAAGCTGTGGTCCAGGCCTTTGGTTACCAGCAGAGACCAGTTTTCTAGCTAACCTCCCCTGTCAGCTGGCTAGCTCACACATCGCACATCTCGCCTCTCTGGAGAAATAAAAGCCTGAAGCGTCTCGCTGCTTACCTGAGGGTCAATGCTAGCGGCAGACATCATTCATCCACCGGGTGTTGGGTTAGACAAGACGCACAGTGTGTAAGCTGCACAAACTCCGCTGTGTGAGGAGGCTAATAGCTGGAGGTGCTGTTTCCCTGCGTTACTTTGCTAACAGTTAAACACAGTTAGCAGCAGCCGTTAGCCGGTGTCTCTGCTCGGCGCGGACAGTTTGCTCGTCGTGGCCCTGCTGCCGCTCCGCGCTGCCCTGTCCACATTAATCCAGCGGGGCTTCAATCCGCTCCGACCCCCTCACCGTTTAATTAAAACCCAACCGGCCTTGGTGGCCCTGCTCACTTGCCCCAATGGCAGCTTCATCCGGGGTATGGGGAGCGGAAATGACGTCAGGGACGTAGAGGACGCGTCCACGGCTACCTAGCAGCAGCAGTGCGCGTAGTGCCTGTGTTTACGTTACATTTGCGGACTGTTTTCTTGTTAATAAATCAATATTACACGCATAAACCAACACAGTGTGTTCATAAAGTTGTGCCAATGTGTTTTTATACACATAACTAATTTCAATGAGCCATTTAGAGCAGAAAATAATACATGGTAGTTATAGAGAAATGCGTGAAACACCCAAATACAAGCTGCATTGTTGCTGTAGTTTATTTCATCATACATTTCACAAGTTGGGATGCTCACTTTTCCTGACTAAAATGACACATAATAATTTATACATTTTACAAAACCTAAAAAAATCAGCTACATATTTACATCTTTCAAAACACACTTTTCTTTTGTATCCGAGTGCTTAATTTAAAGTGATTTCTGTCTTTTGCACACAAACTCAGAGGTAGGTTAACATCTAGTTTTACAACAGTTAAGGTTTGAAGGAAAACAAACTATACTGTGATAAAGTGAAAAATTCCCTTTGTGACTTGAGGCAGTGTGTAGTTTGTGCACGGTGAAGTTCAGCATCAGTGACAGATGTTTTTGTGGACAACCAGGCCAAAGCAAATATGACAGTCTTTAATGTTGTTTCTTCTTCGTTCCGACTCCATCTTGGCTTTTCCTTGGCCACTTCATTTTGTGGTTATTTATAATCTAAGCAAATATACAGAAAAATACATGATATGAGATGTTGTAGAAATAAGACAGAAATAAGATAACAATGGCAATCATTAGAGTCATTAAACCTACCTGCAAGTCTTCACACTAGAAGAACAGCTGAGAGGGTTTGGATGGATGATGAAAATCATCAATGAAATTAACTGAAAAGGGTGAAAAACGAAATAATAAATGATGCAATGTAAATCAATCTAAGTGAAAACAAAACCAACAACAACAAAAAAAAAACAACAAAAAAAGAATTTTTATGCTTTTAGAGGATTTGAAAAAAAACTTGTGTGATGTTGTGATGAATAATGCAGGAAGAATAAATCACATTTTAGATTATATCTTTGGTTTCTCTCATTTGTCTGGAGCATACTCACAGCTGTCTTCCTCATCTGAGAAAGTGCTGACGAAGTAGCAGGCATAAACAAATCCCAGGAGCTACAGAAATAAAATCAAAAATATATTTAAATGAATCACATGAAATAAAATAGTGAGCTTTTAAGGTTGTGCTAAATTTCCTCTTTTCAAAAGCACATTAAGCAAACCTTAGGAAACATTCTTTTGACAGTGATTTTAAAGCACACTTTGACACTGTATGAGATAAAAGGTGTGAATAACGAAAATTATGATGGCAGAACTCCATTTAGCTGCTTCATTAATGTTATTGGTCACATCCTGCTTTTTTTACTATAAGTCAAAATGTCGGTTGTGTAAAAGGCCTGTGGCGTTTGCAGGTCTACAGTCTCGTATCACCGTGTATCAAAATGCAAAGCACATGAATAAAAAATAAATTATTTCACTATTTTTGCTTTATCAAGCAAGTTACAGTCTGTATGGTTGTATATCACAAAGTCACATCGGTGTCTATCATTTTTTGTTGTGTAAGATAAAAAAATTTGCTTTCAAATTAACTGAATCTAATAGCTACAAGACTTTGTAATTTTTTTATACCCAGTCCTGATCATGATGCTATCACCTGCCCGCAACGAGCCTGTTTACCTGTCAAATGTTTCAAAGAGGCCATTTATGAGCATTCCACAACCTTCACTGCTTTTGTTGCTCCTGTCCCAACTTAATGAGGTAAAACATTAAATATTTGTGCTGTTTTCAACTGAGTATAAGTCAAAAAGAATGAACAAACTATCACCGACTGTTTTATTTATCCTTTAGAGTGTTCTAGTATTTTTTGAATCAAGTTGACCTTTTAAAAAGCAGAAGTGTCACTAAATAGGAGATAAAGTATCTCAGTAAAATAAATTATACACACATAATAATACATAAAAGAAGTTTGTGGCGAGTGAGATTAACAATCACTAATTACCACTAAAGATCAGTCTGATGTTGTGGATCCATTCCTTAATGTGCCCTATTTCAATCTTAGAGGATATATTAATAAATATGCTCTTAAGTTTAAGTGCTAAAAGCAAAATTGTGTAAATCTGTTGAAATCTTTACTTAAACAATCAACTAACGTGATGACCTAGACTCACCGAGACGAGCAGCTGGACGATGCAGTGCAGGATTTCTATGTACTGGTACTCGAACCAGCAGCTCAGCACTGTGGTCAGCTCCGGGTTCTGTTGGTTCTGCCACCCAGCAGAGGGAAGGCCGTCGCTCTCACACCGCGGCCCGTTGTCCTTCCACCACGAGCGATGTGACGACACTCCCAGGGAGAGGATATCACTGTCCTGCAGCGGCAAAACATACAGAAGAGATGTGAAGGCGTCTTTCAGCTACACTGTGCTGCAGAGAGCTGAGACACATGAGAGAGAAAGCTGTCGTAAAACAAGGCTCTGGTAAACTTTATAATTTGGTTTATTCTGGCTTTGTCTCTGGGGACACAACTAAGACTGATGATTGTTTCAATTATCCGTTAAGTTTAAATTTTTTCTTTTCACTCGACTCTTTTTTTAACAGGAAGAAACCTTAGAGCAATGACAAAAATGAGCAACTGTTGACCTGACACAGTTTTAAAACTGCATGTAGTGAGGACAAAAAGCAGTAAAATAGCATAAGAGAGGACAAAGCATGAAAACAATAAAGGCAACAGATTAGACAAAAAAAATCAAAACATTCTTTATATATGAGGGCTGAGCCATAAGCCTATTTTGTTAAAGTAAACAATTAAATTTAAAAAAAAAGAATCTAGTAATTGGTATTGTTGCTGAAACGTTGGGAACACTTTTAATTTAGAAGAAGAGAATATCAAAAATGTTAAAAAAAAATCCTCATATCTGATGAAAGACTCTTTCAAATTTATACGTGCATAAAAGGCATCATAAACCATAATAATTATTGATAGCAGGGCTCAGTTTATTTATATTATTTCTTAATGGCTCTGATTTGTCTTGGTAAAACAGTAAAAACTGAAAAAAGGAAGAAGACAATTATCTAATAGATAAAACAGATTTATACTTGTAAAAGGTGCACGGTTATGGAAATCCAATGCTTTACTACATGGTGATGAGAGAGCAAGATAAGAAAGGTGAATAATAAAAGCTCTTTTGTAGATTCTAGCTATTGGTATAATGACAAACGCACATTTGAAGACTCAAGGACATGTCTTATATTTTCACTACTATAAGTATTTAAACCACAATATGCCACATTTCCACAATAAAATGTCTAAAAATAACTCAATCTTTGTTATGTATTTGTTGAGCTGAGTTATCTCAAATATTTCCAACAATTCCACAATCAAAAAAGGAGCAATTCAATGATTCATGTTTAAATAATGGGACACAAACAAGCTAAATGTGTTGTGGCTGAGGAGAGAAACATGTTAGAAACCTAAACTGTGTAATCATGTGACTGTGCTTTGAGGCGGGTCCTGACACATGAAGGAGCTGAACACTTTTGGGGAGCTGAAGCTGCATGAGTCTCTAATTATCTGACACTTACGTGACAATTAGACTCACCTTTGAAAGGCCTCCCAAGTCCAAGTAGAGACAGCTGACAAAGACATTCCAGCCGATCCACAACAACGTCCACAGCAGGTACTGAGAAACAAAAACGTAAGAGAGAGAGAAAAAAAAGTCATTTTTGGATATCTAAAATTAAAACTCTGACGAGTAACATCTGGATTGTAGATATCTGAAATAAGAGTTTTTCCTTCATTTTATAAGGAGCTAAAACGTCTAGTTTTCATTTTTAATGAATAATATGACATTCAGGGAAATTCATGTTTGTGCAGTGCCATGTCTGTCAGCTAAATAAGAAGCTAAAGCAAGAAGATTGTTAGCTTAGCTTAGCATAAAGACTGGAAACAGAGAACCGGCTAGCCTGGCTCTGCTCGCATCAGCACCTCGAAAGCTCAATAAGTAAAATGTATGACTCTTTGGCTCAATTCATAAAACTGGAGTGAAAAAATGTTAATTTGTCGTTTTACAGGTGGTTATGTGCTGGACTGTAAATGGCTGGAACAGTAACTTCCTGGTGTCCTCACTGCTTTCAGAATACACAGACAATAATAAGAGTTGTTGAGATGTTAAAGCTGGCAAATTTGTTGTCCCTTGACTGGCTGTTTCCAGTATTTAGACTAAGCTAACCTGCTGCTAACCTCCAACTGAATGTACAGATATATGAGTGGTATGAATTTAATAATCTAACTCCATTAAGTGTATCTCCCAAAACATGGACTGTAGGGCCCGACCCATTATTGATTGACCTCTTGCAAATATAGGCCTACTGGTACAGGTGCATATTCCCCACTATTAAAACTGTTATTTAAGGGCGGGAAAATGCTTGGATGCTTTACTACTAATGGTGTGATGATGTAATTTGTCCAGCAGAGGGCGGTCCATTATTTATTAACTAATAGGTGAAGTGTTTATTATTCAGTGCACTGATTGCTGAAATACTTTGTTTTGTTTTGGGTTTTTTTTTAAATGTAAGGCATCCTGCCTCGATTACATATTTTTGTCTCAAATTTTTGATAACACATCAGCTGATATATCAGATATTGCATTTTTCTTGCTCCCAGTATCTGTCGGGCCCCAATCCAAAGTCAGACTAGAACACGTCCAGCTGGAAAAGAAGCTCAAAAGAAAATCAGAAACTTCCCTCACCATAACAACATAACCAGGTCGGTACTGGATGACACCAAACAGGCCCAGGATGACCATGATGATGTGAAAGAAGTTGATCATGATGGGAGCCCACTGGTAGCCGAGGAAGTCGAACACCTGCCTCTCCAGCGCAGTTACCTGGAGGGGTCAACAGGAGCAGAAACAGATTCTGATGAT
This sequence comes from Naso thynnoides, assembly GCA_029783665.1. Taxonomy (NCBI): domain Eukaryota; kingdom Metazoa; phylum Chordata; class Actinopteri; order Acanthuriformes; family Acanthuridae; genus Naso; species Naso thynnoides. Next base: position 23,365,222 of record JAQLOL010000002.1, on the reverse strand, counting down.
GACGCATCACAGAGATTCACTGTGTCAGCCGAGCGTGTGGCAGGTGAGGCTGTGCTGCTCGGGCTTGTTAGATGCTGATCTCTCGCTTTTGTGTCCCTGAAGGTTATATTTTTCATTCTTATAGGTTGTCAAGGCAACTGAGCCATGAGGGACAAAGCATGCTGAGGGAAAAGACAGGCCTGACTCTTGTGTTATGTCCTCTGAGGTTGGTGCTCCAGTCAGTCATGGAGGGGGGCAGGGTGGGAAACACAGAGGCGGAGGACAAAGTGGGTGCAGCCTTTCATTGTGGTGGCTGTAGTGGTGGGCGGCCACTGCTTTTCATCAAGCACCTCTAACTATAGTCGTAATAAGCTTACTGACGCTGTTCACAAAGTATAAAGTTTAAAAGGGGCTGCAGCTGAGAGATATTTCAAGAATTGATTCATCTGCAATTTGTTTAGTGTGTACAACGTGAGAAGGCAGTGGTAAAAAGCCTGGCATAATTTCCCAAAGGCCAAGTTGACTTCTTCAATTTGTTTCTTTTTTCTTTTAGAATTAAAGTCAAGAACAAAATAAAAAAAGTTAACTTTGACAGGACAGAAAAAAACCAGCAAAAAATTAAAAAAGGGCATTTGAGAAGCAGGAAGCAGTGTGTTTTTGCCATTTTGCTTTAAAAATCACCTAAAAAAAATCCCATTTATTATGCTATCAAAACTGTTGCTGAGTAATTTTCTGTTAATAAACTAATCAGTAAACAGACTAATCAACTCTGATTTCCTTATTTCTATTTCTTTTTATTTGCCTTTTATGTACCCTGAATAAATAATGACAATGTGAACGGAAGGTCATTAAACATATCCTAACACCAAAGGATGCCTTAAACAGATGCTCAAGGTTTGAGGTGACAAATAAAATATTTTATCCTGCAGTTCACATATAAGATTTTATATCTGGAGAGGCAATACAAAAAGTGAGGCTTCAAAGCACCAACAAAGGAACTTTCTTGTGCAATAAACAACAAGTCCTTGCATGGAGTCCATTTAATTCACTGAAAATGAAGCTTTAATTTGTAGTTTTTAGAGGTTTCCGTGAGAAGAAGTCGCTCGCTGCATCACCGCAGGAGAAAAGATAGCGGCTCTCCTGATGTGTAAACAGATGTTTTTTATGTCGAAGCACCATGAGCACGAGAGGAAAACATCTCTTACCAACTGCAGGCAACACAGGAGGATCAGCATGCACCGAGCCGAGCAGCACTTCATCTTCTTCCTCTCTGCTCCCGCTGGGTCTGATGATGAGGATGTGGATAACAGCAGCGAGCACGCAGGATTTTTAAAATTGCTCAAACACACGGGAGAAACCTGCAGAGCTTCAGGTCCATTTCCAAACGTGTGAGGAAACCTACAGTTCACTTTACCTCATGAGGAGAACACGAAGGCTGAGGAAACTACGGAGAAGGGGGAGGGTCGGTGTATGAGAGGCGATTAGTGCCACAACAAGTAGCAGAGAGGGAAACCCTGAAGGACAAAGTCAGCCTCCGGAGGCTGTGAAGTGTTTTTTATAATGAAAAATAAAGAGTTACACTTTATAATACAGCCCATAATTTTACAATGTTACTGTGGTGAATGAGTTATATGCCATTAAAATATTCTGACCTGTTCAAAGGAAGAAAAACACCACTCTGACCGAGTTAGTGTACCAACTGGAAATATAGCGCCACCTACCGTTTTATCCTGATACATTCAACTTCTTATATTCACTTAAAATTAGGGTAGGCGGTTTATCTTTGGTGTCATCACACTAAATTTCATAATAACCTTTCAGCATATTGTAATTCAAGTGGTTTGAAAAACACTTCTGCACCCCTCCTTGGCTGTGTATGAACTGTTTTCAGACTATGATGGGCACTTTTCGACTGGGACAAAAAAATCAGCCCTGGCATTTTTGGCCCACTACATAATCGGTTGACACCTCCTTTAAGTACACCATTCTCGCAGGCCCCTTAATCATGAAAACTACAAAGGACAGTCGTATTTCTCTATCACAGCTAGCGAATCAAGCACAGAGTTGTGAACACAAGGACTAAACCTGACAGCTATACACACATAATAGAGTGAAAAGGGGTTTTTCAGTACCAAAATTCAAAGTCATCTTCAGAGACTGGCCCACATTGGGCATCAGCCCACCGGGGCAGTGCCCGGTATGCCAGGTGGCCAGTCCACCCCTGCTTTTCGGCAAATCATGGGTCATTTCAGAGAGTGTGTGTTCCTATTGGCTGCTCTACGATGTGCCTCTTGGTGACAGGTGACGTCACGACTAGCTGATTAGCCGTTGAAACAAGCGACATGCCTTACGCTCTGAAACTCGCTTCTGCTGAAAGTGTCTCCAGGCGACGCCATCAGCAGACTGGAATTTAGCCGAGACGGACAGACGGATACAGTTTACTCCGCTGCAACTTTTCCTGAAACGGCTTCATCCCGTGAAGGATCTTTGGTTTAAACTGCACATAAAAGAGAGCTTCAGTGATTCAGAGGTCAAAACTGGGGGTCCTCAAGAGGTTCCGGGGGTCTCTGGCAAAGAGGGTCATAATTCATTTTCACTAGAATTCTATTCATAAGTAACATGGTGATAGAGTGTCTGGATACTCATATATTCCATAAAAAATGTTTATTAGAAGGGAGTTCATGATGTAACTGGTGTCACTGAAAAAGCTGAAAAACCTTTTTATATTTTCTTTATAAGTTTTGAGACCTCTCAGAAGTCTTTTTCATGCTATTTTGGCAGCATATTGTAACTGTTGTAAACTAAACACCATAATTACCTCAGCTGTTTACAAAGAAAGAGTAGAATATATTTTTCCTTTACTCTGAAAAGCTTTTGAATTAAACCACTGCAGACGCAAAGAGCGCGACGAGGTGATGTAATGAAATTAAAAACAGTTAAACTGCTTAAAGTCAAATTGAACATGGCTCAATGGAAACACAGAGTGCTGAAATATGTCTTCGCCTTTCCATCAACCTGCCAAGTTGCTGTATGCAGCTCATGATTCACTAATTGAAAAAAAATAATCGATTAGTTTAGCAAATTGCCAATTAATCTGCTGGCCTACCAGTTTTGATAATCAATTAATCATCTAATTCCAAACATTCTGTTCAAGCTAACAAACCTCTCTCATGTGATTCCTGTTTCTTCCCTTGGTGTGGCATGAATCGACCCTCATACAGCAACACCATCTGCTTCACCTTGATAGGTGGTTGCTTTTCTATAATGCCCTGAAGTCACCAGTAGGTGGTGGTAGAGTTGTGGAGGTTTCGGCTTCAAATGCGTGTGAGATGCAAGGTTACAACAAGCTGAAGAGCAAAACATTACTGTTCTACTTTTGTAAAAGTGACGCACTACTTTTACACACTTTTAACATCTAAATGTTGTTGTAGATAAACAAGATAAACTGTCACAACTAATGGTGATATTATTTCTTAAATCGCCTGTTTATTTGATCCAGATTTCATTAGAGTGCAAAGACAGAAGTGTTTTATGAGTGGCAGAGGCTCCGGTTGTAAAAATTCTAATGCAATGCATTTTCACCATAAACTCAGTTTTTAAATAGATCAATAAAAGCTTCAACATAAAACACTTTGACCTGTTGTCATGTTTACAGTCAGTATAAATTTGTCCTCTGCTGGTCTCATGCGTTAGTGAAAGTCTTTGTAGTCTCTCTGTGCGTAAAAAAGAAAGACAGAAAGAAATGAAAGTGTCATTTTGAGTGTCTCACATTACAGCAAACAGATTCATAATGCTGATTACCTGTCTCTGGAATTAACCAGAGCCAAATGCACCTTTAGCAGGAGCTGAGAAACCCCTTAAACCGGAGTCAGTCGCACTCAGTTCACGCAGCACCCGCACTTCCCCGTCCTTCCGACGGATGACGCTAGAATCAAAAGACAAATTCAAAATTGGGGGGTCTCCAGCTCTGCCTGTGTCACATGGAAGCTCAGTAGCTGAGCCGAGGGGATGCGAGTACAGATGGAGGGGGCTTGAGGGACTGTGGAGGAGAAACCTGGCACTTGGAGATAATATTGGAGATACAGCGGCGGCGGCGGCGGAAGCGGCAGATAGGCGGGTCAGACACTTCCCAGCCTCCCTTCTGGCTGGGGAGCAGAGGAGCGCGGACGGGGCGCACAAGGGGGTCAGCGGGCGCTCAAAGGATGTCACATGCAATATGCTGCATGCGTGTTTTCTGAAGCCCAAGAAAGCCGAGTTAGCGCCTTTGATCGATTATGCTCGCGGGGAGCGCCTGGTCCGCGTGGAAGCAGAAGGAAGCGACCAGGGTTGATGCTGCGCCTCCCAAAATCTCTGAGCTGAGTGAGTACAGGGATGCTATAGCGCAATGCTCTGCTGAGCCTGTGGCTATGTGACAGGCTGGAGGGAGGAGGGGGAGGCAGCGGTGGTGGTGGTGGTCATTCATATGTGCCTATAGATTCAGCTCGATAAGCTGCACGCACAGTTGGTACACAGCATCCTTTATTCATCCAGGACACGCAGCCTCTCGCTTCGCCTGTTTTTCTTTGTACTCGCGCTGCCTGTCCGTCATTTGCACTGGTCATACATTTAACACAGAGACACGTGTGCGCCCACCTCGGCGTTACTGCATTGCCTTTTGTGATTTAAGCCCCAAATGAGCGGATTCATCAGAGAACTTCACTGTGATTTGACGAGAGGAAGGCGCAGGAAGCCTCCAATCACGCGTTTTCTCCGCGTAACATCCCTGCCGACTGTGAAGCATAGAGATAATTAACGTTAGACCTTCCGTTAACGTTTGCACCCCCTCCTCCCCCTTTCCTCCCTGAGCCTACTCATAAATGGGGGGGGGGGGGCTGGCTTTGTCGTGTAAGTTGCCAGCTGACCTCGGGGACACAACATCCTTTAGCATCCTCACTTTGATCTGGAAATGAATCGGAAACGCTTTGATGATTAGAGAGGAAAAGAGGGGGGAAATCTGCGGCGCTACAGGCTTAGTGAAACAAAACCATGAGAAAAACACACTGCATCAGCCTGAAATTCTTCATCCTCTATGACCGCCCGTAGCCTCCACCTGCACGGGCTTTTATTAACCCTTAAATCTGTGTTCACACCCTGCATGGTGGGATTCCTGCCTCAGCATCATTGAGTCGTGGTTGGATCTAACCTGTTGTCAGCATCACTGCAGTTTGAGGTGTCAGAGCCCTGAGGCGCGGCGAGCCGGGCACCCAGCGTGTGATTGATGCCTGCTGAGTGGGTGCCATCATGAGCCTCGTACATACAACCTCCCCTGAGACACACACGAGCCCTTTTTTTTCCCAATGCTCCCAGACAGACCCACAGTGTAAAAATATCCTGATGATGATTCCATTTTTAACTTTCAGCATCTCTGTTGTTGTGCAGCCTGTTTGAAGGTCCGTCACTGTGTGTCAAAGCTGCTGGAAAGGATGTGAGTAACGTGATCACAAGACATTATAATTATTCTGTAATTTGCTGTGAATAATGTCAGGCCGTGTTTGTATCAGAGGCGGCGTTGCACAGATAAAGACAGAGCCTCAGCTTTCTTCCTCACAGGGGCATGGTTAATCGTTGTTGCAAGCAAACATTTGACCTAATTCACATTCTCACACAATAGCAGCCCCCTCTCTCCCCCATCTCTCTCTCTCTCTCTCTCGCTCTCTCTCTCTCTCTCTCTCTCTCACACACACACACACACACACATTGCTGTTATTTGTGTCACACAGAGGGTGAGGTTTTCGCTCCACATGATCTCCCAGGTGGTTTATCAAAACCTGAGCAGATTCGACAGAGAGGCCGCTGGCTGGCAGAGCTCATTGAAAGGAGCTCCTGACACACATGTAAATGTTGTGCATGTTCCTAGAAATTTAAATGCTTCATGGTATTTATATAAACACCATGGATAAATATGTTCCTATGCGTTTTTACAAAGATTATGCAACATTTCCTCCAAGGCAGTTGGAGTTTAAGCATTTGTTTGGTCTGTAAAAATATTTTCCATTTAAACTTGGATCTGATGGTGTGATTGGCTGTCGTGTTTCACACTAGAGCCAAGTCAACAGGTGACATGTTTGTGTCACTCAGTCATCTATGACTGCGACTACTTTCTTCATCCATGGATTGATCTTTTTGTCTATAAAACACCAGAAGACCATAAAATCTTCCGTGTTGATTGCTGTTCTGTTTCATTCTTTTTTTCTGATGGTTTATTACAATGTAAGAGGAGGAAACACAGCAACTTCTCACGTTAAGAAGATGGAATCATCGTGTTTAAGTTGATTAATCAGCTAGTCAATCAAAACAGAATCATTGCAGCTGTTTAGATAATTTATTAATCACTGGAATTATTTTTTTAAGGCATTATTCATCTCTGGCTCAGGCTTCTCCAGTGTGAGTATTTTCTGCTTTTCTAACAGTGTTGAGATCTGAAATTCAAAGTTGAACAATGCAAAGATGCCACATTTGGTTTAGAAAACTTGTGACAGGTGTTTTAAACTATTTTCCAAAGTTCTACAGACTAAACTCATTGATCAGTTCTGGAAATAACAGACTAATCAACGCTGAAAAAAACTGTACTTAAATTTCTAGATTTTTAGCAAATTAACTTGACAGATGAATAATTGCTGATTCATTTTAAAACCAGACTAATCATGTAATGGAATAGTCATCTGTGCAGCTCTTGTAAACAAAACTTTGATGCACTGACTCATTGAATCAAATCTCCTGTGCAGCTGCAGCAATCAGCTGATTAACCAACTAGTTGATTGAAAGAAGAATATTCTGCGCATATTTGATAGTCGATTATTTGTTTGAGTCATTTTCAAGGGAAAATGGTTAAAATCCTCAGTTCCTGCATTTTATGCTTATCACTGTTTCATGTGATAATAAATTCAATATATTTCCTGTTGTTGCTTGAATTTGACCACATCCTCTGTGGCTTTAGGAAAGTGTGACAGACATTTTTCACTGGTCTCTGGTGTTTTATTGATCAAAAAACTTTACAAAAAAGGCAAAAAAACCTGGCAGATTAATCAATAATATAAATAGTTGATAGCAGTCCTAGTTTCCCGTGTGTCCATTGACTTAAGAAAAGAAAAACTACAGAAGAAAAAAAAGAATTTTTTATATATGCAGTAAAAATTTTGCTCAGAAGTGCACTTGCTAGGCCTGCCTTTAAGGGCTTTCACACACTTCTTACAGCATTAATTTACTGATATTTTGCTGCATACACTGATCTAAGGAGTGATGAATGAACTCTTATGTGTTTTCATTTTACTTTATTTTAACTGGCTGATCAGTGCCTGTGATTCAGCAAAGAAAGCAGATCAATAATCCATGCTGCTCCAGTTTCCTTGCCCCTTCTTAGTGCAAGTAGCCTTCTGGTCAGGGATACATGCTAAGGTCAACACCTGGCAAATCTGCACCTGCAGGTATTCATTGGTAGTTTGTAACGAGCACATGGAGCACAGGCCGGGGGTGGGGTGGGGGGGCTCTCTGTGGCTGAGGGAGAGGGGGCTTTGTTAAGCAGAAAAGCAGCCGGGGGAGGGCCTGTTTCTTGCTCCTGCTCTAAACGCTACGTCCAATTGGTTGGCTGTGACGAGGCAGCTCTAGGGCCAGAGATTACACTGCAGTGCTGAGGCGTCACTCTGGCTGAACACCGCAGGCGGAGGCAGGGGGATTTAGAGAGAGAAGAATGGGTGGGGAGGTGTGGACACACTCAATGAGACAGGGAAGGGAAAGGAAGGGGAGGAAGGCCGGGAAACCTCGTCAGGAAATGTGACAGCCTCTTCTCATCATCGGCGTTCAGCGCCTTCAAACACCTGCCACAGGACTCCCACGCATGTCTTCCTCCTCTGCTCTCTCTCCTTTCTTTCCCTCCACATCTACACCTTTCCCCTCTCTTCTCTCTCATCATTACCCTCTCCGTCTCCCTTCCTCAGCTCTGTTGTCAAATCTGCACAGATATAATTACACTGACACTGTTGCAGCTGTAATTTAATTTATCCTTGCCTCATAGGTGCAGATCATTCTTTAAATCCAGCATTATATGTCAGATTCCTCGCTCAGGAGGTGAAGTTGATGCACTGGTGGATAAATCAGTGCCACTGAAAGCAGGTCACAGTCTGAGAAATCTCTGACATGTTTGCTGGCTGCTGTTAAAGTACACCAAACAGTTTTGATAGACATGCTGGCAAAACATGTTCCCTGCTGCAGTCACTTTCTGGAGACATGCTCAAAGGAGTGTGTAATTATGTTGGAAATACAGCACTGAAAAAGAAATTGTATTGATAAATCATTGTAATAGTAGCCTAATTAACACAGGGATCATTTTTAAAAGGAAACAATTCTGTTGTTCTCTGGTCAGGGTGCCCAGATACAACGACAAGCAGTGTGCAGAGGAAGAACCACAGAAACCTTTGTGTGAAATTTGGTGCAAATTGGATTTCATAGTGAGAACAGTTGGGTTCAAAGCTGGAGCTACTACAAAAAATGCACATGACCCAAAGTCTGCAAAACTTCCACTGTGCCAAGCCAGATAAAGTCTTCTTCTAACAGTGTATATCCTTCACTTGCTAAATATTAGCATGCTAGCTCTATCACTGTGTGCATTTTAGCAAGCTGATGTTAGCATTTAGCTAGCTGAGTGCATCAGCACAGAGCTGCTGGCATTGTGTATGTAGCACTCCTTATCTAAGGCTAAGTGTGATTTTTCTTAAGTAATGGGACTGCAGAGATAATTTGCAGGAGATGTGTTCAGTGTTTCCAGAGAATTTTAGAAAGTGGCTGTTGTAAATATGGTAATTAAAAATACAGGAAAATAGTGCTTTTGTCAAATATGTGCCAGATTTAGCATGGTAGATTTGTATGCCATAGTGCACAGGCAGCCAGTGTTGGTGAACATAATAGCAAGACGGACAAAAAGATGGACAAAACATAGGCCCGAGTCTTTGTGTCTTCTTTAAAGAATCAGCTATTTTCAGACTTGAAGCTTAGGTGGGCAATTTTATTTTTGGTGCCATTGGGGAAAAAATTCCATAATAGCCTAACCTCCCAGCATATTGTAACTCATATGGTCTACAAGAACACTAGACTTCTGCACCTCTCCTTGGCCCTGAATTCAGGCTTTAGAAAATAAAGACAGCGAAAGACACTTTTCAGTCAATCATGATCATTTCAGAGCGTGCGTGTTCCTAGTGCTGGCCAATATAGGCTGAAAATTATATCACAATACTTTACCTCATTTATGCTAGAAATAAGAGACAGAATCAAACATTACAAGTTTTTGACCAAGTTCCCTCTCTGATGTGACAATATTGTAAGGATTACTATTGGTGCTTTCCAAAAATGTTAACACATTTCAATTTTTGATCAATAATCATTACTAATGTGGATACAATGACTGTGTGTGTGAAAGCAAGTATTAAAACAAGCAGAACTGTCTGATAAGTTGAGAAAATTACATCACTAAAGTGCAGCCTTTATATGAAGATATATTGATATCCAATATTTAAGACGATATAAAGTCTCATATCTAGATAACAATATAATATCTCTATATTGCCCAGCCCTACATGCTCCTTCTGGCTGCTCTACAAAGGTTGATGCACATCTTAGCCAGTGAAAACCTCATAACACAATGGAGGACGACCCAGGAGAAGTTGCTCTTTCAGCTCTTTGCATAGATGGCAAAGCAAAAGAAAAACAGAAGACCAACATATTAAGACAATTATCCAACAAAGAGAGCAACAACAAAGAAAATAAAAACGTGAACCAGATGAAAGGCGGGTCGAAGCTAAGGCGCTAAAACAGGGAGGGAAGTGTGTAGTGGAGTTGCTTCCTTAGGAGTCTCATGCTACAGCTAGCTTGAGTCCCAGGCGCTGCCTACCAAAGTTTTAAGGAGAATCTTTAATGATAACATATGAGCCCACTATGGTGGCAAAAATTGGACCAGACAGCAAAAGTAGGTTTTGTATAACTGGCAAAACTCAGTAAATTCAACAAACTCATTCCATATGGGAATGGGTGTGGCCTTAATCAACAGCCCTTGTACAGCATTTGTACAATCTGGCCGATTAGTTGAATTTGTGTAATTTTAGTGGGTTATTTCAATCTGGAATTTGTTTCTAAAGCATAATGAGCCCTAATTTAATTTTAAGTGTAGGGTCATGAGATGATTTTAGCGAAAGGCAAGAATGAAGAAGAGCACACCAGACAGCCAAATTTAGGTTGCTTGAATCCTCATTAGGCCTCAGTCACTTTACACACTGCTGCCGCAATGCGAAAGCCAAAACATACGAGCTGCTTCAGACTGACGTTGGTTTCATTAACATCCACTCATGTCCATAATTGGGTAAAACCTCAACAGTCCCTGTCCGTGCTCAGAAAAGAAAGGCCCCATATTGTTCACCAGTTCACCAAGATCTCATGCATCTGAAATCCAAAATGTCACATTCGATCATTAGCAGAGAGTTTGTCTCAATTTGTAGCCACAAACTGAATAAATACATACAGAGACATTTAGATCAGACATACAGACAGCTGAGTATCATCATCCAGAAACTTCAGTTCGACATCACCAGGCGGGATGTTTCCTGCAGTCTGCCATTCAGGCGTGATTCTGCTGATGGACAAGCGACACACACATAAAGACACATGAAAACACACTGTCACAGCAGACAGATGGCACGCTTTGACGGAGATTAGAACACGCTTGTTGTTTGCTCTTTTTGTCACAGCTCTGTGTTTTGGTTGTTTATTTGCAACATATTACACTGCCATATGTGTAATTGTTTGGCAGGCAGCATGGAGAAGAAGAGGCAAGGAGGAGATCTCTGTCTGCTCGCTGTGTTTTCACTCTCGTCTCCTTCAGTGTTTCAGGCTACTCTGCTGGCATGTTCAGCCTCTCTGTGACTCATCGTACCTTCTCAATATTTGTTCCTGTTTGAATAGTTAAAACCAGAGGAAATGTTTTATTTACTCATGTGAAATGTAGCAGCTACCTGACAAACAGAGACACAGCTCTAGACACTCTGTGTTCAGATATTTTATTTTAGTTATAAAACTGTTGTTAAGTGTGTAACTGCTGGATTACTTTAAGTACTCGCTTATGCTGTGTAGAGATACCTGAAAATCTTTGTTAGTGAGCAGGTTTGCTGTTGATGTCTATGTAAGTGTGACACATAAAGCTCAGTAATCCCTCAAACAAGGTAAAGCAGAAGCACATGCCGGAGGCGTAATGTCTGTTCACTTCACTGCTCCAGCGCTGGACGGGAGTTCTCACTTTTTCTCTTTTCAGACTGCTTCTTCCCTGCTGCTTTTTGCACTGCGAATATTTCACTTCTGATTCTGCTGCTTTGTTAACCCACTTAATATTTCGAAAAGGTTAGATAATTTTGTAATTAAGCACCACTCTGTGCCTGCAGATACCCGTGAGACCGTGGCACTTCCCTGCGTGCATGAGTCGTACTGTAAGGGTGTGAGTGTGAGTGTGTGAGAGCAAGTGAGCGCCAGCGCTCCCACATGGCCTCCATGCAGGACGGGCTGAACTTCACGGCTCCTCCCTACGGCAAGGTCCTGCTGCTGGGTGCTATCGCTGCTGCCTCAGCCTTTGTTGTCACAATCCTCATTGTGGTGCTCTGCGTGGGCTGCCAGAGGTGAGAGCAGGCACTGCGCTCGCATGTATGACCACAAGCACACACATGGACACACACACATATGGTCATTGTAATTTGCTGGACACTTTGAATGTTTACGCATGCATTTAGTAAAGTGGCAAAGGTGTGGACTTAAGTCACATGACTTGGACTCATGTCAGACTGGAGTCAAATTGTTTACTTTTGACAAAACCTGATGAAATCAAAAAAGCAAACTGAGTGCACCTTGTATGAACCAGTCCAGCAGCATCCAGTCAAGTTCCAGGAAAGAACTATTAAGAACAAGTTACGTTACTAAGCTCCAGATGAAAAAATTTATACTAAAGGTAATTTAATTCTGAATTATAGTGAGGTCGACGTATAGCATTAGTCCTTTAGGGTAAGTCCTGCCACTAGCAGCCATCTTGATAACAACCCTGTGCAGCAATTTTAGGCTAACAAGTACGGACTTCTATAAACCAATGATTTAAGGGCTGTAAAGGACAATTTATGCGTAATTGCTCAACACATTTGGTAAGTGTCGCTCAACAAAACTGATGTAATTTCAGCAGAAAAATGTGTCACTTGACACTTTAATTTAGTGTCGCATGCTTGGAGACATTTGTTATGTCATGAATGTCATATTTTGTTATGTAATGTGATTGGCTAGTGTTAATGTCGCTTTGAAAAGATACTTTTAACTGAACTGCATTCTTTTCAACTCACTCATTTCTATCGTTCGTGTCAAATATGGTCACCATGGAGACAGCTGAAACTTTTCACTGAAGCATAAACTGAAAATGTTGTGCTACACTTTCATTCCTGTTCTGAAACACTTGATGTGTCAACAGATGAAGCATAAACTGGCTGTATCTTTACTTTCGATGATCACCAGAATTTAGAAAAACTGCATGTAGGCCTCTTGGATCACCAGTAAAATAATAATATTAATAATTCTAGGAATAGCTATTTATATCAGATCAGATAAACCACTTGTAAAGTTAGATTTTGCCCTAAAATCAGATTTAAAACACCTTTTCCCCTCAAGTTATACCTCTACATGCACAATGTGTTACATCATTAACTTTTTTCTTGGCTCAAACCAAATTGTAAACATGATAAATATCTTACATGACGTGCATATCTATTGCACGGTTTGGCTATTAAAGCAGAAGATTTGCCTATTGGGGGGAAGTTAGGGGAAATATGTCATGCAACCGTAATCTCCAATGCCAAAATTTTTGTATTCAAAATGCTTTAATTGTTTAATTACTTGTTTATAAGGCCAGACCGATATGGGATTTTTGGGATCAGTGTCTATATCGATATTAGGGAGCAAGAAAATTTGATATCCAATATATCGACCGATATTATATATATATATATATATG
>JAQLOL010000002.1:23338940-23352086 GCA_029783665.1 Naso thynnoides | reverse complement strand
ACAAAGATATGTAATGGAGACAGTATATCTTACATTTTAACAAACGCTATTTCAAACATCAGTGCACTTAAAAATAAACACTACACTTATTAGTCATTGAGTAATAGACTAAAAATGTAATTACACCATTTTGAATCACTAGTTCAGTGATTTTTTCTGGTAACAGTTTTTATATCAGCGCATATCGAGAACATATATATCTATATGATATATTTGTGATAGGCCGATATCAGTTAATAATATCTGCAAACCGATATATGGGTTGGGCCCAAATCTCATCTCTCGTATAATATAGCAAAAAATTAGAACACTCAAGTGAAGCACAATCAGATCAGAAGTACAGCACTAGAGTAAAGGTACTCAGTTACTCTGCCAATGGCATACACTATGCAAATATTCTCTTTTTGCCTCTCTCTCACACGCAAACACGCACAGTCATAAGATGACTCAGACACACATGGACAGTGACTCAAACTCTGCACACACACCAACACACAGACGTGCATCACTGTATGAGTGTCAACCTGTGTGACAGAGCGGTTGTGTTTGCCACAGGAAGGGGAAGACACACAATGTTCCCGGCGAGGGTGGAAAACACCGTCTCATGGACATGGTAGGTACCAGGCAACACGCTCCTCCATGTTTTGTTTGTGTTGCAGCCAAAGTAGCTGAAGCAACTCAAATCACGAGGGAACAATATCATTCAGAGGACGCATCTTCAGTCTTAATTAGTGTTTAACTGGCCCTCTGTGTGTGTGTGTGTGTGTGTGTGTGTGTTGCCAGGGTATACTCAGGCAGTCGAAGCTGCGGTCCATCAGTAAATCAGACACTGAGATGAACAAGATGAACTGCAATGGCAAAAGTGAGTGCATCCTTCACATACAAATCCTGACCAGTCCGCTCTGAGCTCCAGCTCACTGCTGTCTGGTGAAAACCTTGAATCCCTGTAATGGAAGTAAACAGGCGGGTCTTGTTTTAGCTGCATGACAAAGCACATTTAGCACTATTAGATATTTCTGAGTTTAAAAGCATAAAATCACAAACATGAAAGTGTCACCTCGCTTTTTTCTCCACATGCTTCGTATCTGATTTGGCCCTAAATACCTGCAAAAACCTTTCTATTAAAGGACACTTTAGAGAGGATATTGGCCGTAAAACAGAATTCACGAAACATTCACTACTCAGTTTTTTTCCACTGGACTGTTCTTCTTGATTTATGAGCTTGTATCTCTGTTTCTTAAAGACAGAAATCAGAGAGCCAAGACGAGTCCTGGAGCTCCGTCACTGACAGTCAACAGGGAACTGTGTTTGTGGGCACTGTGACAGTAGCCTGAGAGGGTTTGAAGAAATATAAGCATATGTCCTGTTTCATACTTGTCCCGCTTCCACTGCAGTGGAATGAAGTCAAATTGGAGGCATTTTCTCAAACATCTTCAATAGCTCCCAGTTTACTGTCAGTGCCAGATTTTCTCTTACCAATGAGAGATTCATTCATGTTCACTAGTGTTTGTAGAAGTGTCCAGTGCAGGAGGAGTGAAAACATGTGAATTCCGGTTTATGGTGGGCATCCTGTATGTGGCCTGTATGTACCTTGCAGAGGCATCTAAAAAGAAACGTCCAGCCAGCATGGACCTTCTGCTGCTGCTCAGCTGCCGGTCTAACTCTGACCTCCGTTCTCAAGGCAGGCAGCTCCCCCAGATCCCCTCCGGGACTGGAGAGGATGGAGAGCACACTTACTCTGAAGTGGGCCGACGCTCCTCCACCACACGTACTGATGATGCCCTCTACGCCATGGTAGGCAGGGCCGGGCAGACGGACACTCCGGCCCCTCCGGCCGTCCCTGCCAACACCCCAGCTCCCCCAGACCCAGATGGGGACGTGGAGGGAGGGCTGCCTGAACCTGAGGCCCAAGTCATGTCCCCTCCTCACCCTCCGGAGACGGCCGAGTACGCCTGTGTCAGGAAGTTGAGGAAGGCCGACAAGGCGCCTCAAAAGAGGGACAGCGGGACGGATATGGGGGAGCCACCGGCACCGCCTCCACGACATGCCCCTCCGTCACACCCAGCCCCTCCTCCACCACACCCTCACAGCACAAAGTTGCCCCGTAGAAACGTGGATGCCTTCAACGTACCGTCATTCCCAAAGGTTGGTGGAATAACTTTACTTTCCCTTTGATGTTTTATAACTGTTTTCAGGGTAGTTCTTGAGTACATAGGTTCATATCTTGCATGTAGTGTAGTAGTTCCACAGGACAGAGTGTACATACTTATTTGCCCCTTGAGCTTTCAGCTACATCTCGTCTCCATGACAACTGGGTGCATGAAATGTAGTTGCTGCTCCGGAAGAAGCTACTGAATGGACCTTGTGTTAAGATAAAAAAACAAACAAACAAGAGATCAAGGTCAGAAAAATATGTGACATATAATACCCTTTACGATCTTGTGTTTGATGCCACTCAGAACAAAACTATATATTGCTATATACCTTCTTTATGATGTGCCCGGACAGCATCATTCCTTAATGTGTTGGAGGTGAACATGAATGAAGTTATCACTTAACCTCAGTGTGCATTTATTTTTGCTGACAATTGTTCTTTGGAAATGTTTTTAATTCTACGTTCTTGTATGTCTCGATATCACTGCAAATGAGGGAAACCCCAATGATCTTTAAGGCTTCAATAAAGGTTTGAAAAGGACTGAATTATGGGCTAAAGGAAGGGATGACTGAAACATGCTAACTATAGCTATAATGAGACAATATGAACATTTTTTCACATGTTAATGTGGTGAATTTTACATATTATTAGCATTGTCACTGTGAGCATGCTGACATTAGCATTTAGCTCAAAGCACCAAAGTGTGTAAGGTGGTCTACAATCTTAAAGCACTCCTAGCATGACTGTAGTGTTAGCAGCCAATCAGACTGAGAACTACAGAACAGTATAAAGTTAAGAGTTTGAGTAACAGATCTGCAAATCTGAAGGGTTATTAGATGAGTAATTCTGAGCCAGGTTGAGGTGTCTCTCTTTGTTTAAATAGACTGTTAGTTTTATGCCAGAGTCGGTTTGAAGGCGGCCATTTGTGTTTGGTTGTATTTTTGTTTTGGCACACAGAATGCTTCAGTTTGGTGTGACATGTCTTCCTGAAATGTTTGTTCTGATTGTCAGGCTCTGGCTTTCGTTGCCAGTGTTCTCACGATTTACGTTGCCTTGTTGAAAAATGCTACTGTTGCGTGAGTCCATAGCACTACCCAATGCTAACCTACCTATGGAGATGTGGTAAAATAGGACACATCAACAGAACACCGGCTGTGTTGACATGTGTAAGTTAGTCTCAATGATAATGGTGATTTCTTTTCACTCTGTAGCTTCTGTAAGCATCACTATAGCAGCATTATTATGCAGTTTGTAGTCTCGGTACAGTGAGGAGGATGTGGATGTGGAGAGTATTTCTGTCAGATTTCCTGTCGATGCTGCAAAGAATCCTCACGGTTGTAATTGTGCCAGTGTTGCAGTTTCCTCTGCACTCGATCATGCATGGCGTTGTGATGTGTTAGCCCCTCTGCAGACGTTCCTCTGAAGCCTGGGCAGTGAGCTGTGTTTATTTGTCGAAGCGTCCTTGGTGATATTTCTGCTCTCAGCTGTGTCTCGTCCTTCCATATGTTCGCAGCAGCAGGACTGTAGGCAGACTGTCTGCCTTTGCTGTGGATATGCGGCTTTGTGCTCCCCTCCAGGTGACGGTGGGAGACCATTTGCTGCCCCGTGTGAGGTCAGCAAGGTCGCACTCTCTGCTGTGACCCAAGTTCAGTACCGCACACAGTTCACAGGCTTACATGTGTACACAGGCTGCTCGCAGGGCTGCTCGCCACTGATTTTCCTGTGGATGACGCAACATGTTGAAATGGAGTCATCCAGAATATAAGCACATAGTTCCTCACGTTACAAGCTTCACCTTCCATGGAGAATCTTTTCAATACTGTATGAAATCCAACCAACACATTTCTAATGCTACACCTCTTTATGATGAAAGTCCCTCCTCACTCTCGGCCCTACTAATGTTGACTGCTGGAGCTTCACTGTGCAGAATGACGGATCTTTAGATTATGAATGATGTCTTAACATTCATCTGCTGAAAGTGGAAAGATTTTTTGTGCTCACTGAATATCTGTCTTTAATGTGGCAGGACAGCAAACATAAATTGTGACATATAGTAAGAAGTTGTCATACTCAGTACAAGCCAGTCCTCCGATGATATTAAACTCACACAAGCCTGGTGCAGAAAATTGAAGCCTTCAATGCGGAAACACTGAGAATGGACAAAACCTGTTAAGTATTTAAATGTGAATGTCATTTGCAAAATCATAGATTTAGGATTTTTAATTAGAGAGGAGTAGATGTAATTTTAAATATTTTGACAAGACAATAGAACATTTTTTCAAAAAATTGTTTCAGAAACACATTATTAGACAAAGTACAATGTTTAATTTACATTTTAAAATATGTCTGGAGTGGATCTTTCATTTGCCCTCTATGAACCTCACTGGGTCTGTTCTTAAAAAGCAATTTTTATATTCACAAATACTCAAAGAATGCACACACAGTGACTAACTCCTACACCTCAGCTGCTACTGGTTGCTATTTTGGTTGAATTGTTTAAACTTGTACTTAAAAAAAAAATACACAGTCTCACCAATACTTTTCATGTGCATTGTTTTCTTAGTGTCCATGCTCCTCAGTGTCAGTTCTAACAATTTTTCCACACAAAGTTAAACTAAATGCAACTGTGCAGTATCTGAGTACTGTCAATAACTGTTTGCTACCCTTACATGTAAAAGTTCCACGTTAAACTGTCTAGAAACAACTTTATCTGATAATTCTTTGAGTTGTATACTTACATTGTCCCAAATGTTTTCAGCAATATTCAAACTCTGAGAAATCTGTAATTTTATTCAAGGTAACAGTGTGTTTCATTTTGTCTCCTAACTGCTGAACCAGAGAGAAAGGAAGCAAATTGGCAAACACGACTTAAAGTTGCAGTTGGTAACTCCCGCTAACGAGCTAACTAGCTAACGTTAGCTGTAGCAGACTTGTTGGGAAACAACTTTGCTGCTGCCCTTTGCACTGGCATTTCATTTTATTTCGTTTTTTGTCCTCTCTCTTTTTAAGTCCAGTTTGAACTGAGACGAAACAGTTGAAGGGAAAGTTGCAGTGGAGTAAATTGGTCCGTCTCAGCTTGAACTTGCGCTGACTGACGGTGTCGCTTGCAGACAGTCTTGTGTCTGCAGAGGCGAGTTGGAGCGCAAGGCACAAACGGCTCATCAGCTCGTACCGACATCACCTGTCGCTAAGGAACACTGCGTAGACTGGCCAATCAGGACAGAGAGTACAGAGAGCATCACTGATTGTGCAAACGAGAATGGGAGCAATGGGATTTTTACCAATCCTGAATACAGAGGCATGATGGGATAACACAGAGATCTCACAATACTCTCAGCCCATGTCACTTACTAACAGCTGTCCATGGGTATTATGAAAGTTTTTCCAAAAATTACCCCCAAACTTACCTATTGCAGCTTTAAGATTAATGTGAAAAAACCTTGAATAAATTACATTGTCTGTTAACATTTCTGTCTGAGTTAGTCAGATTTCCATCTGCGATGGCAGCTGTTTATCAATGAAATAAACAAATCCCATGATCCTGCACTACACATCATCATCATTGCACTATGACTTTTGTTAACATTGTTTGATAGGGACCTCTGGCAGCAAACACTTACATGGGCCTATTGTGCATTTGTTTAACCAGCAGAACTTGTGATAACTGCCCTTAAATTCAAATCTCAGCCTCAGTCTTTGCTTCAGTTAAACACAAAAAATGCATGGTCATATGCATATGACCATGAGCTCTTCCCCAAATATAATTTCTTGTTCTGCTGATAGGAAGTGATGTTTATGGGCAACGGAGAGCAGTACATCTGGAAGCCTCCAGAGGAGGAGGACATGCTCATGCACCAAAATAAAGCCCTCGGACCGCTGGGTGCTCACACAGTGGAGAATATACAACCGTCTGCTGCTGTGGTGAGTGAGGACTCGTCAGTCTGTGAATCAGTCCGTCTGTCATACAGTTTAGTTGTTAAATGACTGTGCTGAAGCTCTCTGTTTCCCTCAGGTTTTCTTTGAGCTAGATTTAATGTTAGACTAAAGATCTGTACACATTGTTTTACTGTTTCCATATTCGGTATTTGCTTGGCAGCACCTCACTCAATTATGATCACTCTTAAAATGATTTACTCCAGTTTGTGCCACTCATGTACATTCAATGTATTTGAGTCAGAGCTAAGCCTCCGTTTCAAAAACCTAAAATATAATCGAAGCACCTGGCCATCTTTTAAAAACCTAATTTAACAAGGTCGTTAAACAAACGCACAGCCTCCCTGAAGGTATTTCAGGAATACCTTAAGACTTTTCAAACCATCTAAATGAAAAGAAATATTCAGTCTGCTGCACAATAAAAAAGATTTTTAAATCATTTTCATAAATCAGACAAAGATAGTAGCTGAAAAGGATTTATGTCCTTTCTCAGTTCAACAATTTGAACTGTAATTCTAACATTTTATCTGGTCTGTATTGATGTTATTTTCTGCCATTTTGCATTGCCATTGCATAAAAATGCATTCATGGTTTTATTTATGTAATAAGGACAGAGAAATCTGAGTCACAGCATAAGAGTCAAGTCTTTTTTATTGTGCAGCGGACAGATATTTAAAAAGGTAAAAGAAATAATACGATACTTATTCCCCTTGTTGATGGCATGTTTTGTCACTTTGGCATAGAGGCATGCTAGCAATTCCCTCTGGTACCGGTCTTGATGCTAAGCTACACTAATTGAGTGCTGACTCCAGCTTCACATTTAAATTAAACACATAATATTGGTTTTAACTGTTTTTCCCAAAATGCATTTTGAGTTTTTTCTTTCTGTCTGTAATCTCGGTAATGTTCTGTGTGACTGCAGGTGGCTGAGATGTACTCAAAGGTGTGCAAACCAGGAAAGAAGAAGAGAGCCGTGCCAGGGTCTCCCCCATCCAATCCTGGCTTCCGGACCTTGGGTCGTGGTGACCGGGATCGAGACCGTGATGGGGGGTTTAGTGTAGTGGTCAAACCGCAGACGTGGGCCCTTCAGGAGGGCAAAGCAGTTGGAGGGCCCCTTGACGAGCACTGCTACGAGTCTATCGGGACAGAGGAGTGCGACCTGGCCTATGAGAACCTGGAAGGTGGAGGTGCCTGGAAACGAGAAAGACCCCCCAACACCTGTGCCACCCTGCGGCCGAGGAGGAAGAAAGCCCAGCAGCCCTTGCAGCAGCAGCAGCCCCCTCCACCCCCGCCGACGCAGCAGAACCCCAAGTTACAGCACCTGCCCGCCAAAGCCCTGCTGCTGCCAGGAGAGAACCTGTATGAGAGCATCGGCGACCTGAAGCAGGGCTCTGCCACCTCCAGCACCACCACCATCTTCACTTTCAACGACGGCATGGAGATGTATGTAACAGGGCTCTGAGGCGGCGGCTGCACTGTGACCCCTAACCTTCCAACACAAGGAGCTGAGCTAACACCACAAGGAGTGACGGCTGAGCCCCTGTCATGCTCACCCACACATACTGTTTACATTCAAGTCATAACATCATGCCTTTGATCTGTTATGACCTGGGCTGAATACAAAGTCCAATCTATAAACCTTATAAGGAATCCAAAGGTAGTGAATAATAAATGAGCACAAGACCATTGCAGAGCAATCTGTAGGTAACAGTAGCACTTCTATTTTACTGATACATATGTGCAAAGCACAAGAAAGTTAAAAGCCTAAATTCTTCCTCAATTCTAGCGGGTGAATATAGTCGTTTACGTGGTCCTTGCAGGACTTCTATTTGGGGAAAAGGCACAGCATTGTGTGAAATCTTTTGGTAGCACTTAGTCTGTCATGAACAGGCCATCCCTGTAGTTGGTCAAGATGTGATTCAGGACGGAATTTAAATGATATAAAGGAATGAATTACTAATCAAAATGCTTGAAAGCTCAGGGACCAAGAGAATCAATTATGAGAGTATTATAAGAATAATTGCACACATTTTTCATTCCTCCTAAAAGCTTCGACTAATTTAGACCATCATCATATTTATAAAAACCGACCGGATACTTCCCTCAGTCATGTTTTGTTTCATCTGACATGGACTGAACACTGTCTCCACTGCTGTCTGTAAATGAAGTGTTTTACTTTGTTGATCCTGTTTCTGCACTTTGCCTGCTACAAGTTGCATGCTAAAAAAAAAGTTAAAAAAAAAACAAAACAAAAACAAAAAATCAAGCACTGTCATGTGGTACCTCTATATGAATGTTTTATTTTCTATTGTCGTTGGTTGTTTTTTTGTTTTTTTTTTAGTGTGTTGCTTTATTTCTCTGTAGAACACAAAGCCAGTTAGATGAAGGATGTCTTTGGCTCAGTGGGACTCTGTGCAGCTGAGAGGAGAGTTCATTTCCTCTCATCCTCGGCCTGCCACAAGCACAGTACAGATGAATCAAGAATAAAAAGAACTGCTTGAGTCCTAAAGATGGAGACAGTCCACTCAACACCTGCCCAAACACACCCCCACCTCCCACTCAGTCCTCACTCACATCTGTGGACAGTTCATCTGCATAGTCCCTGCCTTGTGGTCATATGAATCTGCTTGGGTTTCACCATAGTGCAGCTTGGAAAGCTACAGTAGAACTGATGTGTATTAGCAAACGTCATGTCTCATCGTCACTCCATTGATGAACACTCTCTCTGTTATCAGTGTTAAAAATATTGCAGAAATGACAAAAATGTGAAGCAAATGATTCGCTAAGCAGCAGAGCATCACCCTGAGGTAAACACACTCAAATTAACATCCAAATCCTGGACAATAACGGTGATTTCATCCGACCAAATATCCCCAGCAAACAATGTGATTATACTGTATGTTGATGCAATGTGTATGTACATTACAAAAGAGAAAGAATAATAAATATATCATCAGTGTCAAGAAATCTATCTTTTTCTATTATGTTTAATTGTGTTTTGGAATGACTTATCTTGTGACACAAACTGCAAAACAGCTGCAATGTAAATTTCAGTGTATTCTGTTTGTTGTTTTTTGAAGCCATGAAGCTACGGTGTGTTCTTGGAAAGCCCAGCTAAGTTAAATGTGGCAGCTAATGTTGTGTGTTTGCTATTCAGACTACAGGGTCTTGTACTCAAAAGCGTGTAATTAAGTGCTAAGTGCAAAAGATTGTAATGTTTTATATCAAGATTACTATTCATGAAATGTCAGTCAAGTTTATACTTTTGTAATAAAGTGGCACTTTAAAAAAAAGATGTTTTATCTCATAGTGTCAGTTATTAAAAGAGAGAGAAAGCAGGTGTTGCCGAGTGACACTGATGACAATTTCCTCTGAGGGCTAAATATTACCCAGAGTTCACTTTGCCATCTATGATAGAAGGTTTAAGGATTCTAAACCTTTTTTTCTTATCTCAAAAGCTGCCTGTAGATTCACGTCTTCTGTCCGATCAAAGTTAACATACCTATGCACTTAAACTCCTTGGGTCAAATTAGGAGATTTTTTTTAAATGTTATGTTTTCATATATTATTTTTGATCTAATGCCTGCTTCTTTTGTCCCTTCCTTCTTTTGTGTACAACCTCACAACCTCATTTCACATGGAGTACAAGTGTGTTTGCGCATGTGTGTGTGTTTGCGCGTGTGTGTGTGTGAGAGAGTAGCCTCCCATGTGTTTTTCTATGTCTGTGTGCACGTGCACAGAGTAGCAGGGTCTGCGTCTGAGTAGCTGTGGAGGAGGGGGGGAGAGAAAAAAAAAAAATAGGTCACCCCTTAAAACAAAAAGCTTGCAGTCAACATCGCAACCGTCTGCTGAATTTTCATTGGCAGGCTTGTCTCCATGGTAACAGGTTAACCTTGAGGCAGTAGTCACATGGGCGAGCGAGTCTTCTGCTGTCTTGGAGAATACAGCGTGCGTCGTATGACATCCGTGATCACAGTGTCACCCGCTCGGCGAGGAGCTATCGCACGGAAAAAACAGACTAAAACAAATGTGTAGGAGCTGGAGATGCTGTGGGTGTGAAGATGGTACAACATTCACAGCTTATGTGATGTGTTAATCTCACTGTGAGGAGTATGAATGACTGAATAAATACATGAATGAAGACTGCCAGAGTCACTGAAGGTACGTGACTGTGAAAAGACACAGGATTAGAGAGAGGAGAGAGAACACTGAGCGTAAGGTCATAAACTGATCTGGGAATCATATTATTACCAAGCAGGAGCATGAGGTGCGTTCATGTGTTCACGTTCAGATGGAGTAAACAGTATGAACACAGCAGGTAGGGAAAACAAGGAGGCTCGAGGTTTTTATTGCTCATTTGTAACCCTGATAACCCATTAATAACATTATCTTACATGCTTTTTAATAAAGCATTAACACCTTACATTCTGCACCAGATCAATCAGTAAAATACTGAACCATGAGGATGTTTCCATTACTGTAAAATTCCAATTCATTGTATTAAATCTTAACATATTTTAAATTGTGCAATGAAAATGATTCAGGTGGGTCTGTATGCATTCCTCTGTACTGTAAAGAGACACTGAGTTCTCAAAGAGACACACTATTAATCACATCCAGAGAAGCTAAATCTGAGCTATACTGACCTCTTCAGGCCTTTAGGTGCATCACAGGGGAAGCCAGGCGGCCTGTGTCTGAACCCTGCGAGTCACAGGCGTGTGGAAAACACTCAAGAAGTGAGCATGTGACCGGCCATGACCTCACACTGACGAGCTCATGCACGTCCAGACAAACAATGAAAACATTTCAATTTCCAGAAGAAGAAAGAGACAGTGGGAACCGGAAATGAAATATGAATCAAGCTGTCAAGATGTTTTCTCATACCCTGAATTTAAGATTTATTATACACATTACTGACAGATATATTACATCAGTTGTGAGTGTATAAACCTACAAGATCTAGATTATCTTAAAAATGATAATCTTTCTAATGTTTGTTTAATATAATATTTTGGACAACTACTCTACTGTAGATGCAAGTTTATCAAATAACATTTTAAATATGTCTCATCAGAGCAGCATAAAGTATGAATTAATTTATATCGGAACATATTCCTTCACCAGCTGTTCAATAAGTTCAGACTAGCCTTGTTTTAATGAGCCCCTGTTTGGGCCTCTCATGTATTAACATTTGAGTCACAGAGCTGTGAGTCAGATTTACTGTCCTGGAGGAATTTCCATGAACTTCAAAGATTATTCAGACCATCTGGAGGAAAAAATATTCCGTTTGTTGCACGATAAAAAAGATTTTTAAGTTGTTTGTCAAGTTATGTTGCTTAAAAAAAAAGTACCAGAAAATGACACATTTGACTGATGAAATTTTAAACATGAACCAAAATTAAAAAGCTAACAATCATTTTTTTCCATATTTGTATATATTGTTGTTACTGTCCCATGTTGTATATTATTGTAGAAATAAAATATGTTTTAATATTTTGCTTTTGCTTTACAAAAACTGACAGGTTGTCATGTCTAGCTACCTGGGTAGCAAAAACAGCTGCAAAATTTTAAAATGGTTAAAAAAAATCTTATGCAGCACACAAAACATTAAGTCTTTGATTCAAGAAAAAACTTCAGAACAGTGTTAGGTTTTGTTAAAACACCTTCTGGATTTGTCAGTACTTGTATTTTTTCAGAAAATATGCTGCCTTAGTTCTGTGACTTGAATGTATTGCTAATACATGTGCTAGGCACAAACTTGGGCTAAGTTACATGTCTATTAAGTGGAGATTCTTCAATTCAATAAATTTAAATGAGTAGCACCATAACACCACAACAAGTTCTTTTGAGAGACGAGTGAGTTATTATTTACACCAACTGCCACTACGCTACTTCCTGTAGAACAGCTAGCTGAAACAACCAACAAAATGTTAGCATGCTAATATGAGTTGGAGTGAAAAAGGTAATTTTGGTTTTGTTTGACTTATCTGACCTAAAAGTCGATTAAAATGTTGTTTATTAACGATAAAAACTGAAGATTTTATAATACTTAAAAAAAAAGTTTATATAGCTCAGAAGGAGCAAAATGGGTTCTAATTGGCAAATGTTAGCTTGCTAACATGCTTAACTAAGTGTGAACATTGAAAATTACCTGCCACAGGTCAGCATGTTAGAAGTGATTCTGGGAGCATATTAGCATGCTGCTGACATTAGCATTTAGCTCAAAACACTCAACGAGCCGCATGGAGCTGCTAGTGAAGCTACAAAGCCTGTGATGCCACAGTAACTCCATGCTAACATTGTTGAATGTGACTGGATGGTGTTACAGATGTTTGCTAGCAACCAAAGTTTGATTACTGAAGTCCTTACTAGTTAAGCTATTGGTTAAGTTTTAATAGTGCAACCAAATTAAGTCATTCATTTTGACACTATGCTGTAGCTAGATATTATGGACTGGATTCATGAACAGCTGATGCAATTTAGGATCAAATCATTTAGAATATAGTAATATTATTATTGCATTATTTTACCTCAAAGGTAATGGCACTGTTTCACCTCTCTGACCCTTCTGTATATAAATATCACTTGGAAAGAGAACAAAGTTCATTCAACATGACTGTCACTCATCTGTTACATCAGAGTACAAAATTTCATGTACAGTAGGCAAAGTAAACAGTGAACAGTGTAAAAATGTTTTTTTTTTTCTTTTTTCTGTTGTTTTTGCTGGTGAATGCCTCAAGGCAAAGATGCACAACAACAGGAGTTCTTTTTTTTTTCTTCAAGTAGTGTGGTACTTTCTTACACAGAGGCTCACAGATGTTTGTGTCAACATGACGGGAGCTCATGTTCCTCATCACTCCAGCTGTCAGTCCCGTCTGTCCCAAAGTACCGGTCCCCAAAGTCTCCTGACAACACACAACAGTGGAGCCAGTATGTATCAGTGAGTTAAGGGCTGAAGAAAATAATGGAAACATAATATGGAAACCGATAGAAACGAAACAAATGCAAAGGTTGGAAAACCAGAGAAGAGCTCATTGATGTTTTTATTATGGACAGAG
>JAQLOL010000002.1:23297858-23319456 GCA_029783665.1 Naso thynnoides | reverse complement strand
AAAACAACAACTATAACGCGCTGTATACCAACTAACTGCTGTTTCTTTCCTCTCTCAGTCAACAGACACAGAGCTGCTGCCGCATAGCCCGTGTGTGTGAGGACCTGTGCTATTTAAAGCCGGGCTAAAACGCTGTTAGAGCCCACCAACCCGCTGGGGAGAGAGCGACTTCCATTCTCTGCAAACAAAGTGCCCATTTGCAACAATGGGTGGCGACCAGCAGTATTTACAACACTACGATTTTTACTTCCAGACTGCACAGAAATCTGAGAGAAATGTTACGGCACAAATGTTTCATGTATACTCAAGTTGATGAGACAACAAGAAAAAGATCCATTTAATTGATATCTTAAGTATGCATTAGATTTACTTATGTATGTATTGACTTTTGAATGCAGTGGGTGGTGTAACGGAAACTTCAAAACATGCCACTTTCTCGCTGTTGTCACGGGGCTACAATGACACCTTATTCCATATAATGTAACCAGCACAATTCATATTAATCACAAAAATGAAGTGTGATTAAATTATCATTAACTACTTTGGATCAACCTACCTAAAAATTCATACAAACAGACTGCCTGCACTCTGTGACACTTATAATCAAACAGAAAAATTCATAGTCTTCACTTTTTGAAGGTGAAAATACAAATGAGTCGGCAGCTACGGTGCATATTTTCCATTTTTCAAACTTAAATTACTGCCTCGTAGATGTTTTCCTCCACAAACCAGAAAAGTTGTAGGTTACTGGACATAATTTGAAGGAATTTAAGAAAAGGTACTAAATACATTTTTTGCAGAATGGAAATTATTCCTATAATGACATATCTGATTCCACTGGAGACCACGCTGTCTCCATTTAGAAAGTATTTTTGCAGAGGAGTACAAAGGACCGATAGAGAGCTTCGTCACATGACGCAGCAACAATCACCTGAAGATGAGTATCAGGAAAACCAATGAGCTTGTGGTGAACCACAAATTCTAAAACATGGATGCTTCAAACACATTTAACCCACCAGCATGAAAGATCAAAACAATTACCACAGTTTTAAAGTGGATACCTATGATTAGTGCCCTTAATTCAGTACCCAAACTCGTGAAATAAGGTCAGTCTCATGCCCTTGAATAATGGCAAGAAAAGTGCTTTTACAGAATGTTATGATGCCACAGTGAAGTCGACCTGAACTGAATTGAATTTGTGAGTTATGAGAAAAATGAATTTTGTGAGGTCAAAGTGAGCCTGACCACCCTATTCTAACCATTCTAAAGAAATTCCTTCAAGGATGAATGGATGGACAAACCAATAAACAAAACGCTTAACAAGAATAAAAAGGCATAAAAAGAATGAAGCTGTGTTTGTGCATATCTGCACAAATACTTGTACGCACAAACATACTTAGATGAACAGTTTGCTAAGCTTCCATGGTGAAGTCTCTTAGCATGTTTAGTCACAGCATGGACAAATGTAAGGAGTGTTCAAATCCCAGATGGTACTGAGAAACAGCTGATAGTGTTGGCCGCTCAGCTGCTAAGCTGCGCGTGTTACTGTTGGAATTAAACCTTAAAACAATTTTGACACAGATGCTGCACCAACTGGATCACCAAAACCAACATCGTCAGTCAGTAATGACAGTTTTAACCAAATAAAGCACGTCTAAACAAACACAGAGGAAATGTACTGATTTCTCAGTAAACTGCATTCAGTTTTTAAGGACCGTACCAGTCTATTTTTGACTGCTCACCACTAGCAGAGATCGCCCCATCTTTTAAAAACGTTGCTGTTAAAATTCGACTATGTTTATACTTCAGTATATCTCAGACTGCATTTTCAAATCCCATTTACTGAAATTCATGTTGAGTTTGTTTCTGGTTGTCCATCGTTTCCAGTGATTACTATCCTCTCCTATTTGTGAGTCCTTCGGTGGCTGTATAGTCTGATCCTGGATCCAGAGTCGCGGTTACAGATCGAGCATGTAAAAGCAGTACCTGGGGGGGCAGGGGTAGCTTTGCGAGCATGCCTCTTGGCACGTTTCCCTGCACGTGTTTTGTGCGCTGATTATCCACATTCTCTGCTTCCTGCGAGGGGTGAGAGCCCCAGAGGGTGCAGCTGAAAGCAAGTTCCTTCAATGAAGAAGGGTTGATCTGGCATCTCTTCAGTGTGGGCTTCAATCTTTCTTTGAATTGCTTCTTCTGCCCACCAGCAGTGTGTTGGCCAAACAAAACACTACAGGACCCGTGGAAGTTGCTAGGTAGGTAATTCAGCCTTCGAAAGCGAATGTCACTCATTTATTTGGTCAAAAATAAGGAGACAGAGAGAGGACAGCTGGGAGTCATTGAGACAAAAGTTACTACGCCTGGAAAAATAGTTCCTTACATATGCTGCCTTCCTAGCTCGAATATTAGCGTGAAGAAGGATTTTGACACAGACGTTCTTTTCAACTAACATCACAATTTTTCAGGTACTTTCTGTAACGTTTATTGAATACAGACAAAATATAAACACATGATATCTCATAGGATAAATGCGTTGGGTTATGTAACCTATGTGGCTGATGTTGACAAAGGACAATGACGTGCAGTTACACTGAATGGTCCTTTAATGTGATCGTTCAGTACCTGCAGGGCCTCTGTGCCCGGCTGCTGCAGCAGCTTCACCGTTCTGCCTCCTGCAGTTTTCTGTCCACGACCATCGTGCCAGGTTAGATTCCCGCCTGTCCGTCGACTCAGCTGGTGCTTGAAGTCCTCGGGCAGAGCTCTGTACTCCACAGCTGGCCTGCAGAAACTGAAACTGGATGCCGCTGGAGAGATAAAAGCAGGGGGTAGAATGATTAGACAGCCGGATCTGCCCGTAACCACTGACGATGTAAAAACAGCATGAGACCGCAGAGAAACTCCCTCACTTTGCCGCATGACTCGAAAACAAAAGCCAGACCTGAGCCCACCTGGACTCATTCAGGTATGACCTCACTGCCAAATACCTGTTCGCACATGCTCTAGTGACACTGAGCAGGCGTGAGGCAACATTAAAACACATCTGAGCTCGGACAAGCTCCTCTGTGAATCATACAAGTCAGCGTTTGGTGCCACTATTAGGCTACTGCGTGCAGGGTTTGTAGGTGAATGTCAGAACTGCGAGACAAGCCACTTTCTCGTGATTATGAGGAGGCCTGCAGGCAGACATCCAAGCCCACTCAACAGCAGGTGGCTTCCCAACATCCAGTAATTAAAGAAAGTGTGGAACTACAGTAAACACGCTGTTACTGGCACGGATCCTGGCAGAAAGCCACAGGTCATTACTGATTCATGTGCCAGATTGGAAGAATTTTCTTACCGTGTTTGAAGCTGTGTGTGCAGCTGTTTGTGTGTGTGTAAAAGCGCATTTTCAATATCTTAAACTGACTAAGAGAATTTGAAAAGAGGACAGAACGAGAGAGACTGCCGCAGGAGACGAGGGTTTGAGGAGATGAAAGGAGTGTCTTTTGGTTTTCGAGCTTTGTGCCTCTCCTTTCTGTCATTCAGCATCTCCCGCTGAGAGCGCAGCAAAGCCGAGTCCTGCAATCATCAAGGCGAACGAGCGGCATCAGATTATTATGAATAAAACTCTGCATGCGATTTTTGTTTCTTTGAGGTGTAACTCTAAGACTCCGTACGTATGAACTCTCCTTCACTGTGTTATGAGGCCCCAGGCTGCTGCTATAAACACAAATGTGCCCCTTTCCTGGATTAAATGTGGATAATTAAGACTACTTCAGAGTTTTTCTTCCTTTACTTTTGCCTGTTTATGGGAGGAAAAAGGCCTCATTAGCAAACACATATAAAACTGCCAGCACCGGATAAGAAAACTCTTTCATGAACAAAAATCTTACTGATCATACTGGGAAATGTCTCCGCCTGCCTCGGGTACTTTACACTTTGGGTGTACACTGTAGACTAAAGCTCCTATTTACAGGATTTGAACATTTCCAACTTTGGCACAGAGAGCAACACATGACCTACACCAAATTTCATCACGATTGCCTATTTTTTCTAATGAGGACTAGCGCATTCATGTTAAAATAAAGGTCCAAAATCGCATAAAATTCTACACGTATGGGCTTTAAATGGTAACAGTCTGATAAAGAGTGGGTTAAACTGAGTCTTCGCAAAACAGGGCTGCTGCTAACCAGTAATGTCACTGCCGAATAATTATTTAAAGAATGTGAAAAATGTTCTTGTCATTTTCTTAGAGGCCACGGTGATGTCTCAAATTGCTTCTTTTGTCCAACAGACAGACAAAACCCTAAAAACTCTTCACTCCCATGTCGTAAATGTCAAAGAAAAGCAGCAACTGCTTAGATTTACCTTTGAGAAACGATTTATGGATTGTCAGGACAGTTGGCAATTAACTGTCCACACCCTTTTATTGAATAACTGCAGCTCTAGAGCAAAAACTGACCGAGGCGAGTGTCTCAGCATCACACTGGTCCTGCTGGTCCCTTCCTGTGCGCTGTCCGTTTCAGCACCAAGTCACTGACCAGCCTGCATCCTCCATACTGTCCCCGCAGGCGTTCGCACAGCTCTGAATTAATAGTTGTATGGTTTTGCTCGCATTTCTTATGTTACTGCCAGATTTAACGCAGCGGGGAGAGTTCTGTGTGTTAAAGTCGTGGCTTGACCCTCATAATGTTTGTACTTTTTCATAGTGAAGTGAGAGAACAGCAGAGGCGTTTTGTCAGATGCGACCACTAACATTCCTGGCGAACCGGTCCTACAAGTGTTGAGTTAGACAAAGAAACAAACGCCTCATACGTGCTTTAAGTTGACGTCTACGCTCAGTTAAGCTTAATTTAAAGACCCCTTAGAGGAAGACAGCAGCCTACCGTCCACAGCCATGGTGCCTCCGTCCCGTAGCGGATCTACTCAAAGTCTCCCATCGTCTCCGGTGACCGACACGCGGGGCTGCGAAGTCCTGCTCGCGACTCTCCTCTTCTCTGCGTTGTGTTTACCGACGAAAAGTTTCAGTGAGGAGGACCGACGCTCCTCATCCTCTCGAGTCTTTCCGGTCTGACGGGGGGAGGGAGACTGCCCGAAAGCCAGCTCGCGTCGTCTCGCGGTGCCACCCGCCGCCGCCGCCGCCGCCGCGTCTGTGACTGAAGTTGCTCGAGACAAGACAGGAATGTCCTCGAGCAGCTGACTGACTGGTTCCGCTGGCTGCGCGCGCCGCGTGTATTTGTGTTTGCATGTGTGTGTGTGTGTGTGTGTGTTTTTTTTTTTCCTGTGTCGTGAGAATCAGACGCGCGGCTTTTTCTCAAGAGCCCGCATGAGCGCAGTGGGCTCAAAGTGCAGCCCCGGGCCCTGTAATTAACGCGGCCAGTGGAGGCTCTGAAAAACAGCCGGATGAAAAGGCTTCTCATCACTGCAGCATCCAACTCAAGGAATTCCCCCTTTGCCTCCTCCTGAAGAAAGGGAGCTCTGTGCGCGCCTGTGGGCAGCGTGCCCTCTCTGTGATGGACCCTCTTTGTGGGGTTTGTCCAGCAGAGCTGCAGGACATCAAGGCAGATATCACTGCGCACGGATCTGTCCCCACTTACCCAGTTACTTTACTGGTCACATATCTTACAGAGATGCATGGCTGTGGATTCAGTGACCCGTGGTCCCCACATACTGAGCATCACAGCACCAAAAAAATAACAACAAACCAATCATTCAAAGTGCATTAAACTGCATTCTTCTCTTTTCTTCTTCTGGTCTCTTCTTCTTTTGCATTTTATGATTTTTTTTCAACTGTGATAAAACAAACAGGTCACAAAAAACAAAAACATATCTCTCAAAAACAAGATTTGAAGGGGGACTAAGTTGTGAATAAATTAACTAGCAATGCTTAAAAAATAATGCCATGATTTCATCATTGCATAAAAAGAAGGAAGAGAAAAGTGTCTTTTCAGAACAGACGGAGCTAACAAATAATTTCCAGATATTATTACTGTGAAACTTATAGCAGTAATCATGCTTGGGTTTTTTTAAATGAAACTTTTTTAGACACAACCAAATGAGCTTTATCAACATTTTGGGTGCAAGAGGAGTTTTTTTAGTTTTCTCTTTACTACGTCTTCTGCTGAATGTTATTTATCCACTGCTAAAAATCTTACGAAAGCTTCAGGGAGTAGCTGAGGGATGATTACCCATGAACCCATTTTGTGGTTCATCTATTCATGAATAAATCAAAATTTCACATTGAGCTGATCTGGTTCAAATCTGGTTCAAATCTACAAAACAGCAAACAGACATCTGACTCAGCAGCTGTTGGCGTAAATAAACCGGACCCAACAGAACATCACAGACTTTCCGGACAAACTAAAACACGTCTGACCTCCTGAGGCAGATGTCGGCAGGTGACTGTCAGGTGAAAGTGTGATGATTAAAGCTGACTAGTGATCAAAGTAACACATGGAACCCAAAATATAAAACAGCGCTCTGCACAGGATCAGTCAAAGAAGTGAATGTGTGCAGATGTTGTGCTCTGACCGATACAGATGTTTGTCACGGGACATCTGCAAACATGCTGAGTTCATGTTTAATGACCTTCTAGAGTTCTGAATACCCCTAAGACAATAAGAATGCTTTCACAAACATCTGAACATACTTGAGCTGAACAACAGAAATATTTATATCATTAAAAAGCACAAAAACAGCTACACTTAGTGAGCTGCTCCCTGGTGGAGTTCACAGTGATTTTCACACAAATAAAGCAACGGAGATTGTACTTACTGTAAGATATCAAATAAGACACAATTCAAAGACTCAGCAAACACACACATACAAAATAAGCTACTGATCAATTCACCCCAGACGAGAAAGTTCAAAGGAATCCTGCAAAATTTTGATAAATATGGTTCCATAGTAGAGTTAGGCGATAAAATCGATACTACTGTATTTACTTTGCTAAAATCGATCAATATTACAGTGTCAAAATGCTGTGATATAAGTAAAAATCCCAGGACACATTGTGAAAAAATTTACTAGAAGTATCTAAAGTAAGAGCAGTCATTATTCTGGGCCATTTGACTTATTATTACATAGGATAATTTGATTTGTTACTACTAATGCATCAATACGCAGCTGAAGTTCACTGATTGTCAACTAAAACAATTCTTGATTATATAAAAAGAAAAAGAGGAACTATATTGTGACACGTACTCCAGAGTGCAAAACCCAGTAGGAGTGGTGAAAAAAATCGAGTCACATCTAGAGTCTAATTTTCAGAAGATTCAGAATCGATTCGCAAATCCTAAAAGTCGATTTTTAATGACGTTTCTTTCATAGACCGGTTGATAACCAAATTATATAAGTGATTAATATCTTGGATGATTAGTGGGCGATCAACTTGATACAGCCTAAACTTGGTATTGAATTGACTGAGAATTTTAAAAAAATGTCAAAACTTTTTTGTCAAAAAGTTTTTATTTGTGTAAGTTAAGCATTAAATTTGTTACCTTTTGTCTATGGTTTGTCTTTGCGTGTTTACATTTAGCAGTTTACAATTTAACATTTTAAAAAAACAAACAAACAGAATTTTATACAGACTTTACTCTGCTTTCATGTCATAACTTGCCACTGTGTCTTGCAAAACAGACAGAAGTAGATTCTGAAATTAAACCTGCCATGTATTGGAAAATGAACTGATTCTGAATCTTTTTGAATCGAGAATCAATTTTAAATCGAATCGTGAGAATCGAAATGGAATTGAATCATGAGATACTAAAAGATTCACACCCCTTCAAATCAATGATCCCTTGTCATTTGCCTCCTGAGCAGTAAATGAAACATAACAGTTACATTAACAGGTCTTAATGAGGGTCATTGTCTGACCTCAAGAAAAAACACACTGACAAGAGACAGCAGCAACGTCATATTTATTAAAAGTCAACTGCATTAACCTGGAAGAATTGTGCTGTCTCTATCTGTATATATATCTGCCAACATCACTCATTATTAAAGGAGCTATGTAACATTTTAACACCTTCCAGTAAAGTTCTCAGAGGTCAAATTTGCACTGCGTACTTCGTGTACAGGGCTGATGTCTCGATTAAACTGTGCAATGAAAAACAAGCGTATGGCAGCGTAATGAATGCTGACTGAAAGACATGAAAGCGTTCTCTACCGCAGAGTTGAACTCAGGTTGCCTGAGTGAAAACCAGGAATTCAAACTCCTTGACTGCATGGGAGCTTTGCCTCATAAACATTGTACTTGACTTTGTGACCCATAAAATAAGACTGGGTCAAATTATTTGAGGCACAGCTCGTCAAAGATCACAAGTTAACGCGAGGCTTTGTTCTGCGATTGTTGCTAAAATGTTTATGTAGCACCTTTGACTCTTTGTGTAAAGCATAAGAGAATCAGGACAGGACAATTTACCCCTTTATCATATTTCAGTTGCGCATCTATCAGTTAAATGTAAAGTGAGGAGACAAGAACCTTAGCTTAGCTTAGCTTAGCATAAAGACTTGCAGGGGGAAACTGCTAGCCTTTGCAAAAAAGGGCACAAATCTACCTACCAGCCCTTCACAGGCTAGCTTATTTGCACATTTTGTTTTGTTTGTTTAAACCATACACAGTCTTTGTGTAATAATGACAAGTTACAATTTAGCTCCCAAACATTTTGGAAGCTGGTGCGTGACTTTGGACAGAGCCGAGCTAGCTGTTTTCTTGAGTGTTCAACAGACTAAGCTAAACTAACTGGCTGCAGCTTTTTATGTAGTACACAGACATGAGAGTGACGTGATCTTGTCAAGACGCGAATGTGTGCATTATCTAAAAGGTCAAATTCTTCCTTTGAGGCATCACAGCAAAAATACGCCACAAATGTATGGACTATACTAATGCAAATAAATGAAATATAGCTGAGTTTTGGACTGTTTTTCTGATTTTTGAGGAAACCAGGGAATGCTACACTACAACATAATGAGATTTTGCATTTTAAAAACACAAAATTAGTAGTTTAGTAGTTTTTTAGAGGACAAGGGGAAGGTGGAGGGGGTCTGAAACGCCCTCCAGTTCATCATAATGTCCACTGTTGCAAGTCACAGCCCTGCTCACAGTATCACAGATTGGGATGGCGTGTCTTTCTGTGTGTCTTGAATGTCCTAATTTAACACTCCCTCCCTGGGTTTGTAAGAATCAAAAGATGCCAAGCATGGATGCAAGACAGCACTCCCTGCTGTTTTTGATATTGCATCAGGTTATTGATGTTTATTTGAAATGACTCCACACAACAACATAAGAACATCTGCCAGACATTCGTCTTCATTCTCCCACAATCAGCGCCTGAATCACTCACACTGAACGTTCTGCTCACCACTAATCACCGCCTCACTGGTTCTCGCCTGATTTTTCACAACAGTGGTCGTTGTCGTGGTTGTGACATAGTTTACAGCAGTTACGCCACAAACTGCACATGGGACTGTAAACCCAGCTGACTGGTTCGACTCTAATTGGCAGGGTGTGGGTATGTTTCTGCACGCCTCTGAGGAAACACACACTGGAGCTTTGGTGCTGCTCTTAAACTTTAAGCGTGGACACATTTGGCCTGGTTAGCACGCTAAAAGATGAAAGGAATTGCTTGAATTAATAGTTTCCACAGGAGAGAACATCAAAGAGCCTCAAATATTAATAGTATACATTTGAGGTTCACTGCAGCTGCCTTTTGTTTTAATGTTTAACAAAGGGATTCTTTCTCATCAATTATTTTTATGGTCATTCCAGAGCGATTCAGAAAGTCCAGCCCAGCCTTTTATTTTCAGTTCAAACATTTAACAAACTGTACTGTACTACCACGTTTACAAGGAAGAGTTAGGAGTTGACTTCACTAATATTTGTAAGCTGTTGATAAGAGCAGAGCGACGGGAAGGGAAGAAGGCAGTTTCTCTTCTTAACATCTAAAGCAGAAGTCACCACAAGGGGGCAGTCTCATTCTAAGACACTGAACTCTATGTTGGTATTGAGCAACATTTGACTATTGTTTAATATTCTATCTACAAAGCTTACTTAACCCCTCTTCACTAAAAGCGACTTAACTCTGACACTAATTAATGCAAAAAGTAGAAAATATGATTATGAAATGTATCATATTGTCTTGTAGGAATCTTATTGTAGATGTTTAATAAAGACTAACAGTCGATTACAATCAATGATGGCACCTTTTTTGTATCTTTGGTCACAGAGATGTTTGTTGGTTTTCCATAGTGTCGACAGTATGTGTTACACACACTGATGTAACCCTGTTATATTGTTGCTGTTTGTTTAATGACTGAAAAACAACAAAACAGATGGTAAAAAAGAACATACAGAGACAAATCAAAAAAAGCTGCAATAAGCTACAGAATCTCCAGGGATCTGATATGAAAATGATCAATGTATCCATCCATCAATATAACTATCTGTCTCTTTATATACCTGCAAACATACATTATGAGAGGAATGTCAGTGCAGTTCTTATCTCCATCCAGTGTTTTCTACTGTTTGTCCGGAAATATGGGAGGGGAATCTTATCTAAGGTGAAAGTGCTTAACATTCAGTCACTACACTGACCCTTTGAAAAATGAGTTTTGAAAAGAATTTAGGCTAATACCTTGATTTCAATGCGGCATAAGTTTGATAGAGTTATTGCGCTATTTAGCTTTGTTGCATTTGGTCTTGAACTCAATTTTGACTCATGAAAAGGGTTCATGGCGCGCAAAGTCGAGTCTGCCGCTGGTTAGCTGAGCAAGAAAAGAATCCCTTAATTTGATCAAAGCAGGAGCAAAGCTTAAGATTTCTTTCCAAATTATTTTGAAAATGTAAATCAATATAGGTAGACAGACCTAAGTCACTATAAGCAATGTAAAAAAAAAAAAAAAGAAAAAAAAAAGAGATAATAAATGAAAACAAACAAACAAAAAAATCATGTCCTACTTTTTTTTTGGAACTGAAAAGAGAATACTGGAATGATCATATATGGAAAGTCAATTTTAAGGGAAATGGTTTAATTGTGGGCGTGTGTATGAGTGTGTGTGTGTGTTGGTCATCTCCAGATGTGCACACACTGCCGTGACAGTCTGGCAACAGCAAACACACAGAACTTCTTGGTTGATGTGTGAAGTGTGTCGTGACTTCCGGCCTCCAAATTAAGTTTGTTCAGGCAACATTTGTTTTATTTAAAGACTAAATACTTAAACTGCTGACACCTCAGATTGAATTCTCGTCAGCATAAGGACAAAATTTTCAGTCCAAAATATCCTCAACTAGATTTAACTACAGGAGAACAGTCTTTCATAAATAGGCTAAGAAAGCATGAAGCTGTGGAGGCACAGGAAGCACGGTTCAGGTTTGTGTTCTGATTGTTTGCTCTTTGACATGCCTGTAAACATATAACAGCGGATACAGACCAGTCTCATTTTCTCTTAAACTGAACTCGTGCATGAATGCATCATGTATTTCTCTCTGTCAGGTTAGAGCCATTGATAAACTTATTTGTAACATTCATAAACTTTTATAACAAGCTAACAGGAAATCAGCGAAAATCTGAATCATTCAGTGTTTAGAATAAGGTGTACTGCTTAAGTTGCTTCAGCGCTTAACAAAAACTTATACACCTTTCATACCCCTTTGATCACACTCTGACTCAGTAACTAAGTCCATTCAAGTTAAAACAAACGCTGGAAATGATTTGCAAATATTATACTAGCCAGCGGTGTTTGGAAAGTCACACGGCCTAGTAAGAAACACAAAGAGATTTACAGGGCAGCTCAGAATTTGGACCGCTTGTGTTAAAACTAAACGGACTCAATGAAACAGGAGAGGGATAAACACAAACGCAACTCTCCATGTGTTGCCCAGACTTTCTTAGATTATGTTGTTTTTTCATGCAGGCAGGTTTGGCCTCACCCTGTTCATAATGCGGCCACTTCGAGAATTCCATGAACAGCCTGAGTATGACGTATGTGCTATGATGGGCAGGTGAGTGGAGGCTAAAACAGCTGTGACTGTGTGATGCCATTCAAGGAAAACTCTGGGCGGAGCCGCCAGCGGCCTGTAGAATAAAGCCGCAGTTGTTTGGCAGCGCCGGAAAGTCCAAGCCTGGACGTTTGTAGCTCTGCAACATGTTTCACATGATACAATGAGGGCTTGTTTACAAAGCAAGAGGGTAGAAGAGCTAAAAGAGAATATGCAATAAACACACACACACTGAACAGGGTGTTTCCAGGTAAAAGAGGTGGGACCTGGTACAAACAGGATACAGGAAATGGGCCTGCGTCTGAAAGGAGTCAATCAAAAGACCCTTGCAAAATAATGGACACAAGGTCACTCTTGTTCAAAATGAGGTCATGTTACAATGTCTCTGCAAAACATTTTTCAAAAATGTCTGAACATGTATATGTTCCAGGCCAGAAGAAGGACTCAAACCCTCCATTACAAGTCCTAAATCCAACCTCAAAAAAGGTACATTATCTCAAGTGCATTTAAAGTATCAAAATTACTCATTCTAAAGACAAATTGTCCCCTTTTCTGTGTATCATGTGACAGTTTGAGCTACTTTTAATAAATCTGAAATCAGTTCAAATATATAGTCTAGTTTGTCTAATCAAGGGGTGAGACTTCAAAGTGTCACAGGAGCCCTGATGTGATTGATAACTTTGTGACCTAAAGATAGAAGGAGATGAGCTCTCATTTAATGTGCATGCACTTTAACATTTGGAGAGATTCTGCAGACACACTAAGATTAATAACTTGTGTGGTATTTCCGTTTCAGTTAATTAAAAACTGGAATGCATCCAGGAATGCTGATTAGAAACTCCAGTACCCGCTCATTTCACATGATTTGGCACCTTTAGGCTGATACCTCTTCCTCAAGATCGAGAAAGAGTTCAGTGGTCGCCATTTTGACAGCGATGATGATGTCGTCATCTCTACAGCTGACCACTTTCTGGAAGGTCCAAGATGCTGACTTCTACGAAGAAGGGACCCATACGCTCCATGACTGCTGGATTAAGTGGGTAAATGTAGAGATGTAGAGAAATGAAAAAAAAATTTCATCATGGTTCCTATGATGAAAAATTAACGTGCTAGATTTTCTAAAATTGATGCCCTCTACTTTAGGTCATGAACTTATCAATCACCCCTAATAAAGCACAGTGGTTATAAGATGATTGATGGAAAAGAAATAATTATTGTTTTTTACTGAATTGGATGATTTTGATATCTTAAGTAAAATGGTTGTGAATCTCAGGCATTATCATTACCAACATTTTGTCCTTATCTAATTTCTTTAATATAGTAACCATTAACTGTAGCTGTTAGATGCATAAAATATTGCAAAAAGCACAATATTTCTCTCTGAAATGTTGTTCAATATATGTAAAAAGTTGCATGAAACTGAAATACTGGAGAAAAGTACATGCACCTTACGATGGTACTTTTGAGCATAGTACCAGACTAAACGTGTTTAATTACTTTTCATCACTGCATACATATTAAAA
This sequence comes from Naso thynnoides, assembly GCA_029783665.1. Classification (NCBI taxonomy): domain Eukaryota; kingdom Metazoa; phylum Chordata; class Actinopteri; order Acanthuriformes; family Acanthuridae; genus Naso; species Naso thynnoides. The sequence goes on along the minus strand of JAQLOL010000002.1, from coordinate 23,305,962 downwards.
AAACTCATAGAACTTAAAACTGTTGTTTAGACGGTAAATGCAAACTGTGGTATTTTGATCGCTCCGTCCATGCTCACCTTTCTCTGCATTGTCTGCATCCTCAGACAGCCTTGTGAACCATTACAAATAATAAGGCAAATTTTTACCTTGTGAAAGAACGGCAGACTCATTCTAATGCTGTCCACAGTGGAAAGAAAAGTGAAATGTAATCAGCAGTTTTAGAGGCCAAAGGAAAACTTCCAAAGCTTTTAAAAACTTCACCTCAGCACAGTTTTTTTTCCAAAGGCTTTGATTTTATTTTATTTTTTTTAAGTTTTCAGTCTGTCCTCCACAGTCGATATTGTGAATTTCATATTTCAGGGGGAAATTGTTCAAGTAAATTGAATGTTATGAATACATGCAGGTAAAATGTGTCTCGGTCTAACTGACCTTTAAGTGGAAAGTGTTGCAGCTGTTCTACAGTGGAGTGACTTCTTTCTAAGCTTAGGGCGGTGAACTTATTCCACCTTACAAAGACTTGTGTTGTGAGTGACTGTGTGGGCTTGTGGGGCACAGCACTCAGGCATGGGTGTGCACTGTCACACCCTTCAACACAGGGTATTTATTTTTATTTGTTCCCATTCCTGGAGGTTTGCTGTTAGGTCGGCATTTAAACAGAGTCCGTGTGCATGTGTGAAAAGAAAGAGCTCAAGATGTTTCACGGATTTCACCTTAGAGACTACAAAGAGACTGAAAAAGTATGAAAAAAGTAATAATGTATATTTGATTTAGTACCACACACTTTCTGACACTTAACTTGAGGACTTTGATCAGTAATTAATCATTTAAGTCCTTGATAAAAGCACAAAGAATTCTCTAGTTAAAGCTTTTGTGAGAATTTCCTGCTTAATTAAAAAATAAACAAATAAATGAAGATGTCACACTCGCAGTGGTGGAATGAGACTACGGTCTGTACATTTACTCAAGCACTGTACCAAAGCATAATTTTGAGGTACCTTTGAAGTAATATTTCCATTTCATGCCAAATAATACTTCTGTTATTCCACTATCTGTAACATTAGTGGTCCTTTAACATGAATGCATCCTTAATTATAATCCATTTATGTAATTATGAGGATCTGACCGATAAGTCACCTGATGTTGGCCTACCACAAATAAATTGGTACAGGATTTATGTTCTCTGATATGTGCTGATTTTAAAACTGTTTATTAAGGTAGAAAAAATGCTGAGAATAAAGATTTAAAATGGTGTAATTAGGTAGTTTGTCCAGCAGAGGGGGTGAGCTGTTACTTAATAACTAATGAGTCAAATGTTTACTGTTCAGTGCACTGATGTCTAGAATAAAGTTTGTTAAAATGTAAGATATGCAGCCTCCATTACATATCTTTGTCACAAGTATTTGATCACCACATTCAGCTGATATTATGCTATATTGGTTGATTGATCAGATATCAGAATTCTCTTACTCCCTACTATCGGTATCTGCTCCAAAAATCCCATATCAGTGGGCCCCTGGTAATTATTCTAACTTGTACATAATGAGTACTTTTATTCTAAGTACCTTAATTATAATTTGATACTAATGCATCAGTACTTTAAACTGCTATATTTTTACCTAAAACAGAGTATTTCTACACTATAGTATCACTATTAAATACTTCTCTAACCCCTGCACTACTGGTTTTGAGAAAGTGTGACAGATATATAAGAAATCTTTATAGACTAAGCAACTACCAGCAAATGGCATATTCATTATAAACATGTTAGCTGCAGCTCAACACTGTATGACAACTTAATGATTAACGCTGCTTAGGACTCTCATGATATTCTCTACTGTATGGGAAATAAAGGGACTTAAACTACAGAGATGGTGGGCTGGAAAAGGTCACACAGGATGATATAACACAGAGCATCTCTTCTCAGGTCTTTTCCACAGCGCACATTTTGACTTGTTATATCATGAAAAGCACAGGTATCACTAGTGGCATTAATGAGGGCTTCGTTTTGTTCAAGTGTGTTGCTAAGTCATGACAGTCTGACAATGAGCCGACATGCACAATACTCCTCCTACTGAGCCTGAAATGAAGCATCGCAATAAAATTCAGCCACCATTAGTTTTATTAGTTACACTTGTGCATTTCCGACTGTGACATTCCAAAATGTCCTCTGAAATAAAAGATTTATCCGTAAAAGAATCCTATAAAATGCAGGATAAGCCATCTTCACTTTAAAGAACAAATAAATTACTGTTGAGGATTATCAAAGCGGCCAAGGATTTATAATTTTTTCCACTCTTGTCCTAAAACCTAAAACTTTCGGGACGAGGCTTGTTCACCCTGAATGTGATGTGATATTTCCTCTCTGGTTTGCCATGATGTCATCATGGGAAAATACACGTACTAGTGCTCATGAGACTTCAGCCTCGGCCCCCCATTGGTAGAAACAACTTTAAAACAACATGTGTAATAGAAACTGAATTTGTATAAAGTTGCGTACTACAGAAAACCACAGGGATAACACAGACCGTGGAGATGAGGGCTCTCCTCTCTCCTCCAGTGTCACTTTGGTGTGACTTTGAGGAGGTTGAGGGGGAGGAGATATGCAGATGGTGCCAGTGGAGCCCTATTAGTGGTGTCTGTAGTGCGCCAAACTCACAGTGGACTGTTGTCCCTCCAACACAGTTCACACACCCACAGTTGGCGTCAGGGTCAACACTCACAAGGTGGCTTTCTGCCTTATAGCACAGCAAAAAAAGAAGGTTATGCTCCAGAGACTGAAGTCTTTTTTCAGCCTTTTTTTGTGTGTTTTGAGATAGCTTGTTTGGAGGCCTGGCAATTCAACAATTTCCATATCAAGTGGATGAATTGGAATATTTAGGGTAATTCTTGCTCTTGATGGAGGAATATTTTTTCCTGTGTGAAATCTTTTTTACCTCACTTTGACGAGTCCTTTCATGAGCTTTTGACTTTTAACGTGTGGATATTCAAGGATGCATTTTGTGAAGGCACTGGGTCCTTTTGTGTTCCTAACTCTATTACTGTCACTGGTTGAAACTAAGTTCTACAGACCATTCCAGTTTAACCAATATAAAGCTGGAATCAGTCAACACCATGATCAAGGGAAACCCACCAGCAGACACAAGTAAGTTCTGTTTCTTTATCTTCCTTAAGTTCAAGTCTATATACTTTGAGATTTAAATTTCCTTTTACTTAATGTTACATCTTTTTATATTTACAGGCAAAATTCTATAATAAAATAAGTCCCATCTCTATTCTGTCATCTCTTATCTCCTCTCCACAAGGAACCACTGTGCCTATGTAATTGAAAAGACAGTGTCCTTCACCGTGCAGGATGGGGCAGCCCCATATGTCAAAGCTGAGTACAACAAGTGTTCCTGGGGTCAGAAATGTCCGACTCTTCTGTGAGTAAACAACAGTAAAATCATGTTGATCACTCCAGGGTTCTAAATACTAATAATGTTAATGTTTCTGACTCATGGTTGGTTGTCTCCTTCAGGTATCGTCTGATGTACAAACCACTTTACAAGGTGGCACATAAAACCGTCACAGAGCTGGAGTGGCGTTGTTGTCCTGGCTACTCTGGTTATGGCTGTATGGAGGGACATCCAGTTTACCAACACCCCATGAGAATGATGCCACCTTTCAAGGGCCCGCCAGTGAAAGGCCCGCAGTTTAAGGGTCCACAGTACAAAGCTCCCATGTTCAAGGGCCCACCTATTAACACTGTTGTTAAGGCCAACCCATGGAGTCAACCCAAAGGACCTCCCACAAGCGGTTTCAACTCTTACCCAATGCGCCACTTTGGACCTCCAAGGTACTCCTCATACCCTGACACCTCTTTCGAGCCTTATCCACCTCAGCCAGAGCCAATGCCAGAGCCAATGCCAGAGCCAATGCCAGAGCCAATACCAGATCCACATCACACTGAACATGAGCAAGAACATGAGCATGGGCAAGAGCATGAGGAACACATATCAGAGGAAATCCCTCCGCCTCCCTCTGGTGGTGAACAGCCTGAGGGTGAGGCCATAGGTAAGTCTTGACTCCATCTACATACTTATTTTGTGGGTATTCTGAAAACTGAGTTTGACTGTGTTTTATGTTCACAATGTGTAAGTGATAAAACTGGACACACACTTTTTGCATTTCTTTTAAAGTGACACTGGGCTCACAAAGACTGACTCCTCATTTTCCTTCAAACCAAATTCAAACTGCGCTCACACCAAAGCACAACAGTACACTATGTTTGTCCCAGGGTTAAAGGGATTTCTTTCTCTCTTTAGGCCATGCTCTAGACAGTGAGACAGAGGAACGGATATATCGAATGGAGGAGGATGTACAACGTCTCAACCAGGGTCTGGAGACCCTGAGGGAAACTGTGAACGGACTGGAAGATAGCCTACGAGCCTCTCTGAGAGAGGACGCCAATCGGATGCTGTCAGCTCTGCTCTCTGCTGCCCCTGGTCCTGTTCCCGCTCCAGCTGTGGCCTCTAGTCCATCCAACGTAGGGTTTGTAGAGATTCCTGGGGGAGATCCTGAGACTGAGGGTCTAAATGGCAGAAATGCTTTTCCAGGCCTTGCAGAACTGAATGGAAGGGTAGAAGAGCTCAGGGCAGAGCTGCAAGCCAAGACGGCAGAGCTGCAGGAACTTAAAGCAACAGTGATGGGACATGATGGAGCACTGAAGAAGATGTCGCATAGGGCAGTGATATCAGACTCTACTAGTGACCTTGACAGTAATGGTCAGGGAGCTATGGATAAGTTGATTGAAGCCAAGCTGAGCATTGCCAGGACAGACATTCTTGGTGGGTTTGAAAAGCGAGTTGAGAGTGCAGAGGGCCGATGCGAGGAGAAAGCTGGGGATATACGCCGTCAGTGCCAGAGGGAGCAAAGTGAGAGGCAGGAGCAGATGGAAGAAGCTTTAGAGGAAAGTACTACGGACTTGAGAACACAGCTGAGAAACCTCAAGGCACAGATACACAGTTTGAAGGTGTCAGAAAGCTGCTGTGGTGTAATGAGTGGACTGATAGAAAGGGTGCAGCTGCTAGAAACATCAGTAGCAGGCCTCAACCAGTCCCAGGGGCACCTGAGAGTGGAGTTGGGTGGACACAAGGATCACATAGAAGGAATACTGGAAGGACGTCTGGGGTATGTAGAGGCCAAGCTTAACCTGACGGGGCAGATTAAAAGTGAAAAGTCTGAAAGGAGGAGCATTATTCCAAACAAAAATGAGACAGGAGGTCTGGAGGCAAGAATGGAGGGTAAGTTGAGGGCTCTGGAAGGCCGTTTACTGGTAGCTTTGGAGGAGCTGGGTAATGCCACTGCCCCCGCACTACTGGAGGGTCACGCTGTACCTACCCTGGAGACAGAGCTGGAGTCCCTCCAAGAAAGACTAGAGGTGGATGTGGACAGACTGCAGAGGCAGCTGAGCAGCCTTGAGGTTCGCTGCTCCTCTTCGTGTTCTTCACCTCAAAACCCATCTGCTATCCAGGCAGATTCTGCTGCACCAACGGCTAAACTGGCAGAGGAGCAGAATGTAAAAGAGGTATTTGACATGCAAGATGACCGTTTAAATAGCCTCAATGTCACATTGCAGTCCATCCTGAGGCATTTGACCCTCAAAGACCAGCAAGAACAAGCAGAAGGAGAAAATCCTATCCAAGGAGAACTCACAATACTCAAATTCAATGTCCGCTCTGTCAATCACACCCTGAGAGGTCTCCAGGATTCTCTGGGGACAATGCTCCACCAGGTGGGTCAAGCCAACAGCTCCTGGCATGAGAGGGAGGCTCGTCTGGCCCAGCAGATAAAGGGTGTAGTCCAACTGATGGGACATCAGGCTTCCATGCTTGGGGCAGGTGAGCGCAGACTGACCCGACTTAAGGGTGAGCTGCAGGAGATGAAGAGGCGGCTTGCTCAGGAGGTCCAGGGCTGCCGAAGCACAGCTATGGGAGTCCAAAAACAGGTAACTGAGGTCGGAGGACGTGTTGCCAGTGTGGAGGACAAGTGTAAGGGCTTAAACTACGTGGCTGAAGACCTGGAGAGAATCAGGGAGGAGTTGGAGGGACATTCAAATGGACTTCTCCTGCAAGTCAATGGGACTCTCTCCAGCCATGCTCAACAGCTGTCTGAGCTGAGAGGAGAACTAAGGAACTGCACCATCAAGGTGGAGCCGACACAGCAGAGTTTAAATGTGGATGCAGAGCTGAGTCGAGGGGACACCTTCACTTTGAATTAGTTCAGTTTACTGAGACAATAGATTTTTAAAATTCTACAGGTGTATTGGAGGTCCACTAAAGCCCCATCTTATTCTTTGAAATGTTAAAATATGTTAAAGGTTTTGAACCTGCACTGAGATAAAGTTGGTTTTAGTTAGCTTACAGTTTTGAATGAAAATGGCAGCTAATCCGACTGCACTAGTTACAAAGAATCTTAAAGTCAGATCATGGAGGTGCTAAAACAAACTGTTGTATTTAGACCCAAAATGATTGAGGAAGTGATAAACATCAGCATACTGCACCTGCGTTACTGTACTGTTTCTTTAAAGCTTGCAAAAAATTCTGTATGAACAATTTTTCAAAGTTTACATGTTTTTGTATTGATTTTTCGTTACGTTTAGACAAGTATACAAGATATGTTTTTATATGGTTTCTTTTTCTGAGCATTAGTTTTTTGTTTCAATTGTAATAATGCATTCTGGTCTATGTACAGTTTAATTTAAATTTTTTTCATCACGGATAATAAAATAAACAAGTTTCTTTAGTGGTCATTGTTCTTGGTTAACAAACAACCAGAGGTGTTAGAGTCATAATTAAAAAAAAAAACCTTCAAGACTATTTTGGAGTCTGAATTAGATTTTATAAACTACAGTACACCAACCCTAAATTTCAAAAACTAGTCATGTTTCACAGAGGTGAAATGTGTTGATGCAGAGAAGTGGCAGAACCACAAGAGAGCAATAAAGAAGCATGAAAAACTGTTGACTGTAGGGGACAAGGGAGGCTTGACTCGACTGAGGCTTTGCTCATGCCGAGACTGTTTGTCGTCTTTCCAAAAATTAATGTTAATGGCAAAAGTTAATTGTGAAAGCTGGTGCTTGCCATAAGAAAATTATAAATTGCCATTATTTGTGAAGGTGATGCAGAGAGACAAGGAGCATTTTGGTACAATCGCATATATCTTACTCTCTCTCTCTGGGCTACAAATCTACCCAGCCAGCTGTCAGCACAGCACAGTCCTTATTGGACGTTACAATAGGGCGATAGGTGACCTTGCTAATAACCCTGCCCTGTTAGTTCCTGTTCCCCTATCAGACAAACAACCATTAAAATGACAGCAATGTGGGAGATGGGTCCACTGCTGTGTGAAAACCTTTCTGCCTGAGACATGTGGTGAATAATAACTAAGGAAATACCAGCGAGGAAAGAAGGGCAGACAGAGACGATAGACACCAAATTTATGTTGGGAAAAGCGGAGTGATGGAACAATTTCGAGACACAAATATAAACTGAGGTAATGATGCAAGTTTATGCACGCGCGCACACACATGCACATTCAGAGTGAGAGGAAGAGGGAGATATTTTACTGCCTCCAGAAGCAACCTTTCACCCGTAACCTATAAACTATCTTTCTTCCACTGCATGAAGTACAAAAATAAGAATAGATGGCCTGAAAGAGAAATAACTGGATACACAAAACAATAATCCAACCTCTTTCTGCTAAACCAAACAAGTTTGTCATTATTTCAGGTCTCTGTTGCACTTTTTAATTTTATTTTCTGTATTCCCCCCATGCCTTCCTAAAGTTCAAACCCTCACCCCCCAAAAAACAACACATTAATCTTGTTCATTTTCAACCAGACACTTGAGCAGAAAAGGCAGTCAAGGGCTCTGGTGATTTGTCTCCTCTGACTCAGAGTCTCTTCACTGCTCACTCATAGATCGGAGTTATGCTCCCTGCACATCACAAAAAAAAAAGCAAAGCTGGCATAAAGACAGAGGACAAGGGATGTTTGAGTAAGCAGAAGGCTGCAATCCTATAAATGTGAAACAACTTATATAATGTCCTCTGTAGAGCATTAAAT
>JAQLOL010000002.1:23273277-23296685 GCA_029783665.1 Naso thynnoides | reverse complement strand
GAAGGCTGCAATCCTATAAATGTGAATCATCTTATATAATGTCCTCTGTAGAGCATGAAATGAAATACGAGTTTTTGTCCTCATTATAGTGATGGTCAGAGAGTGGACAGTGTTGATTACAGCTGGCTCACACATGAGGAAACTTATATGACAATTTTCAGAAAGCAGTAGTGTATAAAGCTGCACTGGAGCTTTTAACCTCTTTAAAGCAGCAGTTCCCAAACTTTCCAGCCCATGACTCCCAAAACAATGGTGCCAGAGACTGGGGACCCCCATCGACCCTGAGGGTGGCATATAATGTTGTGCACAGCCGCGCACACGCAATTATTAGGCCTGTGTAAACACAGGTATCAATACAACACAACAGAATTTATACAATAATGGGTTAAATATGCAAATTTAAAATACAGATTTGTTTTTTGGAAGGCTTCTCGCAACTCTTCCTCTGTATCTTGTGACCCCTGTGAGGTCCACACCCACACAAGTTATTACTGTACTCACATGAACACATACTTTCAAAACCATTGTGAAATTTAGCATCATAAATAATTTAGACCGTGACAGGACTTTCAGCCAATCACAATAATCTTAGAGAATGCCTGTTCTTATTGGCTGCTCTTAGGGGTCTCATGCTACAGCTAGCTTGATTTCCAGACATTCCAATCCCCAGCTTTAACTACAAGCACCTTAAATTTTTATCTGAGTGCAAAGTGAGTTAATGTACTCAGTCACACACATCCACTGGTGTAGCATCCCTACATATGTTAGAATGTATTTCTAATTGTATATTTTTTAAAATACTTTTACTTTTCATACTTTAGATACCGTCAGCTGATAATACTTGCATACTTTTACTAAAGCAAGGTTTTGAATGCATGCTTTTTATTTACTTACAGTAAGTAAAGGATCTAAATACCTCATCTACCATTGTGCACTACTGGAAAAACAACATGAGATTTTGTTGTGTGCCGATGAAAGATGGAGTCTTGAAACACTGATGAAATATTGAATCTTTATTCAAACACTTTGGTATGTCTTGGCTTTGAGTCTTCCAGACGATGGATTCTTGCCAGAGTTAAGAGCCTATAAAGAACAATTTGGCTCAGTCCTCAAACTGAAGGGTAGCTTATTAAGACAAGCAAGGACAGCACTAACGAAATTAAGTCATGCCTAAGGAACGACGAGCTTCCATAAAGTTTAATATTAGAAAGGCATTGCACATAAATACTGCACATCTCTGGACTTAATCATTTCTCTTGCGTACATCACAGTGTTTGGAGCTTGAAGGGCACAAAGGTCTCATGCAGATATACTTGGTCTGTACTAAAAAGCATTTGTTTCCTCTCACAGCGTCTTATATATTGTGAATGTGAGTTATTTCAATCAGTATTCACGACATTAGAATAAATAGTTAAATCCAGCCTCTAAAAACATTGAGGGATGGCCTCTGCTCAGTCCTCTGCAACTGCTAACTTAAAAAAGTCCTGGATGACAATTTTAGATCACTAATATATGTGTGTCACAAAATAGTTGACTGTATTTTTGACAAAACTGTAAAAGTAATTCAGATATTTATGGCATAAAATCAGGCTCAGGGCCGCATTTTTTCCACAGGCCTCACATGAGACATATTTCTTTTAACTACACAGAGCGGTGGAAGGTAGATTATCATTCTTCCACAACATAATACATTTATTTCAAGCGATTAAGGTCAACCTAATAAATCGTGCTTTATGCCTCGTATCCCGAGGCAGCACTGATGTGTCCCCTCTGGGAAAAGTCTGGGTAAACAAGGTATATCAATCTCCATTATGCTCTTGGTCATGTCCACTGAATCTCCAGTAACGGCCTATTTTTCATTTCAAAGCAGAACAGTTTTGATTTTATGAATTACTGTTATTTATCATGTTGGATCTCTCTGTAAAGGAGGTTCTATATTAAACTGATACAGCTTGTGAGGACTTTATAAAATTGAGTTATATTAAGTCCCATTTCCAGTCTGTTATGAATTTTTCCTCTTTGCCTAAGCTTGCAATAAATGTTATTTATTTGTTTTTATTTTATGTTTTCATGGCAATTTGGGGACGGATGAAAACATGGGAACACGACATTGATCCAGGATGCTGCACAGTGTCAGCACCTTTTAAGTTAATATGGTGAGCTTGCTTGCAAACATCTGTTTATTTACACTTCCAGCAGTTATCATCAATTTGGTATCGTGTTTTTATAGCAAATGTTTTCCAATATTCACTCAATTTTAGCTCCTTTTTTGGTCTCTACCAACTCTTGACGGAAATTCCTGTCACTTTAGCTGCTTAAGCTCAACTACATTCACCAGCTAGTTGCTTACGGTGTGTGACTGCTGCTCGGAGCAGTTAGTTTGCAGTGGGTTTTCAGAGCTTTTTTAGAATCTTTAGAGTGGGTTTTTTGCTGCTTGAAATGATGCTCTGAGAGCAGAGACAGTGAATCAAAACAAAGTTGCAGAACAGACAGCTAAACAATGAGCTTAAACTACTTATATAGCTCTGTAAAGCAGATTCAGGTGATAGGCCTAATTCTCTGAAGGTCCATCAATTTAATTTTTTCCACAATGTTTTCACACTGTTATATAATTCTCAGTAAAATCTCTCTTAACTTTATGTATTCTTATAACTGAACTAAACAAATGTCATTTTGAAAAGACTGTGTCGGCATCTCACAGTGCACCTGCTATTTCTGTCTATTCTCACCAGAAAAAAACAGCTATACAAGTTTGTGAATGCAGGCAGGTGATTATGACACATACTTTTCTTGTTGGGCAATAAACTAGGGCTGAAACTCACGATTATTTTCATTATCAATTAATCTGCTGATTATTTTTATGATTGTTTATTCCATTACACGTCAGAAAAGTGTTAAAAAAAAAGCTCATCTCAATTTTCCAGAGCCAAATGTGACGATTTCAAATCACTCGTTTTGTCCAAACAACAGCCCAAAACACAGAGACTCCTCATTTATTTTCATAAATGACCCAGAAAAGCAGCAAATCATTACATTTCAGACACTAAACAGGCAGTTCTTTTTACTTTTTTATTCAAAAAATGACTGAAACGATGAATCGATTATCAAAATAGTTGTCGATTAATTTTCTATCCATCAATCCATCAATTAATCGTTGCAGCTCTACAATAAACTCATAAATAATACAGTGTCTCCTAAATCATTTTGTTTTTTTCTGGTCTTACTTTTTCATGGTAGTTGAAGGTAATGCACCTTAATGCTGGTTGCCAACTGTCATTAAAAAAAAGCATTAAGCGTAATTGTTCTTGTTGCAGATTTTTGTACAGTTATGGTGACAAACTCTGTCGCTCTCTCCCTTCACTCACATTTTGAGTGTAATGCATTTGTCAAAAAAGAGACAAAAATCAAAATAGACAAAGTAAAATGATCTGTTTTCAATAAAATTCACTTATAAAAAATTAGATATTGCAATAATATTGTTATCGTTAATTCTTTAGGCCAACATAATCGTGTGATGCAGATCTGATAGTGTGTGTGTTTTGCCAGAGATCTGAAAAAAGTAACGGTAACCATGTTCACCATGATCTTTCATTATTTCTTCTCATTCTGCTCATTTTCTGCCTCCCTTCATGTCTAATACGCCTTGAAGAGACTTCAATCGACTGCAGGCCACTGGCTTTGACACTAAGTTCATCTAAATGTGTCAGGGCAAGCAGCCTGAGAAGAACCAGGACTCTGCACCAAACTATTAATATGACAGCATCACTCTTCACAGTTTTGTGACAGGCCTGCAGTCTCGGCACAGCTCAGCAAGCGAGCCCACTCTCCCTTAAGCAGCTTTCCATGACAGTCAGTCTGCGAGCGGCGCTGCTCTGAGCAAGCTGCATGCTGGGTATGATAAAAAAGGGTGACACAGCGCTTCAGGTGCAGTTCAAATGCTGCTTCACAGGAGTGGATTTTCTTTGTCAGCGAGGATGACGCTTTATTTCACTAAGTGGCTATTTACGAGTGGCTGTCTATCCATTTTGGACCCTTAAATTGAGAACAATCATATGAAACCTTGTTCCAGATGCAAGTTAAGCATCAAACTAAGTGAAAACTAACATGATCATTAATTATCAGCAGGAAAAGGTATTTACAGAGCACAGTCACAGCTGTGGGTGCAGCTTCATTTCTTCACTGTGAACTGTTAAGAGCATTATAAAAGATTTCTGATATCCTTGTAACACAATAACGAATTACAATCAGAGTTTTTTTCTCCCTCACACTTTTAGCTTAGATTGCCACTGCACAGACCCATCCTGCAACATTAATATTCTATTACAATCATGCTGTATTTTACATTCAGAGAGAAAACCATTCAAATGTTAAATAGGATCAAAATCCACCCTGAAATTGATGCACCCACACATATAAATTTATCATCAACTGCAGGGAAGGACGTAGGAAGGAAGGACACTAAAAAAAAAAAACTGCCTCTAACTGATGCCTATAACTCAATCAGTTAGCAAGCTAGCTGTGTTTGGTAAACGTGACAGTATAATATAAGGCAAGAGTGAGCGATGGGATGCAAATGTGACCAATTCTGCATTTGCCAGAAGCATAAGTGATCATGTTTATTGACAGGGCATTCAATGAGGTACACCATCCGTCAATAATTATTTCCACAACTTCAGGCGTCTCACCTGGATCCCTCACATAACGGCAACAATACCAAAGCTTGATAAAAGAGTTGCTTAGTGAAACTTTTGGGATTATGCATTACTTTTCCATCTCTAGAGGGGGCAGCTCAGCCTTAGAGGGCAGACAGGCTGATGCTCAGGCAGCTTTAACCCGGCCTTGTGCACGTCCTTGGTCGACAGCCCGTCCTCTCTCCTCAAGGCTCCGATTACTCCCCTTGCGAGCACCGACCAAGTGTCCATATATACATACAGTGTGCAAAAAGACATGCACACAGGGTTGCTCATATGTGCAGAAATGAGCGGCAGTGTGTGAGGGGGAAAACCAACTTTACATGCATTATTTAGATACATGACTCATATGTGAGAACAAGATGAATAATGATAAATGTAGAAATAAATCATGGTGTTAGGAGGAAGTATAGAGGGAAAGTAGCGGGTGAGGATGGATGGAGGAAATGGGGTGGGGAGTAGTACTTTGAGTCATCAGACGCTCAGAGCTCACCAGTATTATGCTGATCCCCCTCTCTCTCTCTCTCTCTCTCTCTGTCTCTCTCTCTCTGGCTGACCTGCCGCCACTGTGGGTTTTCCGTTCTACATCAGTGAGACTCAATGTGCATCTCCACAATGATGATGAGTGAGTATGAGTGAGCGAGTGTGTCCACCTGCCTGGATGTGTGTGAGTGTGTGTCATTGACAAGGGGGAGAATACCTTCACTGGACTCTTCACTGTGAGCCTGAAACAGATCCAGGTCCACCCCACTCTCTCTCTCTCTCACTCCGTCCGTCTGTCCCTCCTCTCAGTCTTTCTGTCCCTCCTCTCTGGCTCCTTGTCGGTGGCTTACCGTGCTCCTCTCCTGTGTCCTGCTCTCCACCTGGCCTCTCCATGAGTTTAACTGAGGACAAGCCATTCCTCCCTGGAAGGTAAGCAGCAGAGCGCTGAGATGTTTTTTGTTTTTTTTTTAATTTCAAGTGCCATGCAATGAGACCGGACAGTAACAAAAAGCAGGATCAATAATGATGATGATGATGCACTTGTTTGATCTTCTAAATGATGCTGATGTTTTTCACAGTGTTTGCCAGCAATGGATACTGAGATTTAGAAGCTGATATGACTCTCAAAAAATAATAGCCCTTTTTTCTATTGTCACCTACATTGTTGTGCAGTGGGTCGGTGGTTAATTCTGACTGAAAGTGGTTGTTATTCTCCAAAGCTCTCTCTAGTATGATAGCATCTGGTTGTGTTTAAGGGGCATTTACTGAAGGACATTCAGTTAAGTTTGGGTGCTAAGGGTGAAAACTGATTGTGCTGGCTGTAACGCTGGTGAAACGAAGGCACAGGCATCACAGCCAATTAGTGGGATCTCCAGCAGGATTAGTAAAGAGATCACCGATCAACCTCTGTGTAAGAGAAACACCTGATTTTCTGCCTTTCAGTCAATAGTGAAGTTGTCACTGCAGCCCTTTTTCAAGACAGCCTGTTGACTTGAGCTCAGTCTGCTTGCTGCACGTTATTTTCCAGCCATGTGTGTCTGCTTGCATGATCTGCCTATTGTTGTTTCCTGCACAGACGTGTGAGCGATGATTCATTTGTTTGTGAGTTCTCACTCCAGCCTCACAACAGAGAATCGATATGTGTTGACAATGACTGATGGCGATGCCACAGTATGATGTCTTTATGTTGGATGCAACATGATGGAACAAAGTGAACGACCTTCAACTGCGGATCAGAGTCAAAGGCAAATAACAGATTAAACCAGCTGTTTGAGAGAAGACATTTGACCATGATTGACACGGAAATGTTTGCCTCTACTCAATCACACTGTGGTTATGTAATATGTTTGTGTCATGAAGCGGAAGCTGTTGTGGTGAAGTGATGATGACTTACTAGGGTGGCAGACTTGTGCTTATTTATTTATTTTGCATTTTTTGCGGCTGCTGTCCTTCCTGGAGGCACGGAGGTCAGAGAGAGTTTTATAGCCTGATTAACATTAGAGACACTTTATGGCATCTTATATCAGGAATTCTGATTGTTTTTTTGTGTGTCCAAGGATGAAAGGTAATCCAATTAGGCTAAAAGACATCTCAAATGGCCAGCGCTCGTGTTGTTTGCTTCAGACCTTTCATGATAAAATGCTCTGCAGCAATCGGATGATAAGACTGTCTGAGTCTGTGTTCTCTGAAAATAAATCTGTGCCACCACTGCCCTAAGATCAAATCCTCCTCTATCCTCTCCTCTTTATTTTCCTTGCTCCGAACTCACACGCTGGAAAAATAGAAAAAGAAAAGAAAATAAGAAAACAGTCTGCAATTATGAACAGTAGTTAATCTCTCACTCTACATCAAAGCTGATATTGTAAATTCTTCAGGAAATTGTCAACAAATCCTTTGAAACTACTTTAAATAAGGCGTGCAAATAAAAAAAACAATAAAACACCAGTGAGCCTTGTCCAATTTACTGTCTGAACATCATCTGTGCCAAATTTCCAGCAGATGTTGAGAATTTTCTCAGTTTAAAGGAAACTTGCACCAAACTGCAAATGGTGCAACAGCAAAGGTCGAGGGATTACCAAAGTGATTAGGATTCATCATCTGGAGATCATGAAAATTTGCACAAATTTTTACAGAAATCCATCAAAATATTTGTGGAGATACTTCAGTCTGGAGCAAGGTGACAGATGTATGACCAAATGGGTGTCAAAACCTGAAACCTGTGCCGTCATCAGGTGACAACCGAGCCATGATCAGATTCCTATAGGGCCCACTGCACTGCAGAGCATCCTAAACACGCTGTCCATAATGCACATTGTGTCATGTGATCTTTCTCCACAGTCATTACATAAGATATGTCACAGCATGCCTGCAAGTGTCACCTCCAGCCATTCTTTGTCATGCTGCTTAGACAGAGTGTAAATATTGTACTGCGATGGCATTCGCTTGTCACTGTCAGTCACTCTCAGATGAGGAGGCAGTAACACACAGCGAGGCGGACGCAGCTTATTTCAATCTCATAAAGGTCTCACGAGGTCCTCGGGGCACGCCGAACCGCTTGCTGTGTGTCATATGTTAGCAAAGGTCTGCGCTTAAGTGCAGCACGTGCAGTGAACCAAAAGTTTGATAAAACATTCATGATGCAAAGAGTTTGCACGCAAAAATGTGGACGACAATAATTACATGATCAGTAGATTAAAAATCATTAAACAACCATTTTTTTTTCTAGCAGAAATGCAACATTTGCTGGTTTGTTTGGACAAAACAATTAATCTGATGAGGGTGCTTTGAACTATGTAAAATTATAATGATTTTTCACAATTTTTTCATTTTTTTCTAAACTGTTTATTGATTAATAGAGGAAATATAAGGGAGATTAAAAAACAACAAAAGTCAGATGCAGCCCCAATGAGGACACATTTATCTAAACTATTAAGGAAATTTACACTTCAAATTAGTAGAAGACAGCGAAAAAAGCTGCACGTTGCAAACAAACACTAAGCTGAGTAAAAAATAAATATTTTTTTTAAAAAAAAGAAAATAATAATAATAATAATAAATTCAATGACTAAAAATCAAAATGTCAGACACTAAAATTAGATGCTGGAAAGCTTTTATTTTTTATGATAAATGAATAATAAAAAGGTGTCCAATACTGACTTTATATGCAACAGTCAATCAACCCAAGCAGCATTCAAGATATAATGCAACACTTTACGTTCACCACCACACAAAAACTTCATGATTTATAATGTCAGAGGCACAAAAACTGGATATAACAACACAAAGATGATGCCAAGATTTTTAAAAAAGACCTATTTTTATGCACGTAGTGAAAAAGTTTTGGCTGAAAAAAGGACAGAGGTAGGTAAAAATTATGAAAACCCATGAAAATTTAACAGTGTGATTTTCTAAGCAGTGAAGGGATGACATATTTTTGTAGCCAGCCCAGAAGTTAGCATCACAGTGATTCATTTGGCAAAAAGTTTTTGGGGTTTTTGAATATGATTTTAGATTATTGCAGAAAATAAACTCTCTGATGAACACGTTTATAATACTCACATGTTGTTCAACATGATAGTCTTCACAGAAATTTTTTGAAATGTAAATGAAATTCCAAAAAGCTACTGTGAATTGTCATAACTTCCAAATTTTGTATTTGATTTCTGTACTTTATTTGTATTCGGTCTTTTATGCATCTCACGAAAAGTGTCTGAGTAATTAGAAAAGCGCTAAATAAATCCCATCCATTACTATGATTTTTTTTTTTTAATTTTTAGGTTATAAACAGTCACATCCTGGTCGCTTGACTTAAATGCTGCCACCCTGAAGCGTTCACTTCTGACTTGATTTAGTGCGCTTACTTCTCTACAAAACTCTCTCTGCTCAGCGTGACCAGGTCTAGCTAGTGATCACGGCTATGTCAGCTGATAGTCTCACACCTTTTTTTCAAAGATATTATTTATTTTATTCCTTTCTCTCGTACTGACGTCTAAGAGAGATTTGGAGTTGCAACTGCATCTTTTCAAAGGGATATTTATTCTAAAAGTGTAAATTTTTGGTGGCAAAAATGGAATGTAGATGTAAACATACGTATGAAAAATAAACAAATTTCCATATACTGATACTTACACATTTGAACAAATTTCACAAGTATTCCCTTTATTATGACAATAAAAATATTAAAACAGACTTTGTAGTTGCAGAGATATACAATATTTAGACACAAGAAGACACAAAAACTGGGTTTATTCTGGTATTTCATGTCGCAGAACAAAACGTCTAAATATCTTTAGCCTGTGATAACCAAAGATCTTATTTCAGGCAATTAATCAAAAACTTACTAAAAAAAAACCAAAACAAAACTGTGAGATGAGGGAACAGAAGGTGCTAAAATGCTAACTGACTTCCGTGTTTACTTCACCACTTTATTTTGGCTTCCATTAAAGCAACAACTATTTACTTTCACAGAGCACAAGGCTGAGAAGTTTGAGAAATTTTCAGGGTTTCAAGGGTCAGATTTTTACATGTCACAGATTGAGCTGTGCCATGCCTGCCAATCTCTGAAAACCATGCGGACACGCCGACGTTGTAATCGTCGCGGCTCACAAGCTCATGCATGTGGCCTCGTTGCTGTGGTCCCTGTCAGCCTCCAAATGGCTGCTTATCTCCTCTGACCACAGCCGTCGAAATGTTATGAGTGACAGTCCTGCTTTCAGTGGCATCATACAAATCTTAGGATTTTGAAGACATGCAGCAGTGAAGCTTGTCACAAACTTATAGATTACTTGTCATGCCGACAGCAGCGGTAAACTGCAGAGAGATTAATTCAGATCTCTTCCTGAGCAAATTCAAAAGTCAAAATGTGTCAGCGGAGATGGCCAACTTGGGCAAATTGGTCAGGGCAGCAGGAGGATGAGGGAAATACCGGGGTGCATAAGTCAGGTCGGCCGGTGATACATGGTTTACCCCTTACATCATCTGGAGGTCAGCGTCCCTGTCCCGGGCTCAAAGGCGTCCAATTAATCACAGCTGAACAGAGGAGTTATTCAGCCGGGTTCAGAGACGTGATAACAGTGGTGTGACAGCTCAGCCAGTCTCAAAATACTCAATCTGTCACAGCAGACCAAAGGCACAGTTCAGCTTAAGCTCTCGCCGGCTCTTTCTGTCTACCTCCTCCCTCTCTCTTTCACACTCACGTGGCAAAGAGTCGTCTTGATTTTGTTCCTCTTGTTACACAAACATGCTCAGATACAAGAGTTCAGGTCTAAGATATACTTGAGAGCAATGTCACATATACAGTCTGTAACAGGCATTTTGAGGCATTCAGGTGTTACATTAAATGACGAATTCCGCACTGACTTTTAAATGATTAAGTCTGGGTTCTGTTAAAAAAAACAAAAACAAAAGTCAACCCAGATTCTGCTCTGTCCAGCTCTGTGGAGGAGCTCGAGCATAAAGGCCAGCACACTTGAGAAAGAAGCATCTGCGCAAAAGTTGCTCTGATTAATGCAAGCTTTAAATCCTCCAGACGTGACAGTTTTTTGTCCAAGAGCTTGCATGAGATAAAACATCTTCTGCAAAGATCTGAGTGAGCAGATGTTTTGTTCTCAAGTCAGCTTATACGAGACGGTTTTCATCCAGTAAACAGGCAAAACGCCTTATGAAACTGTGACAGGAGCTGTGACGTTAAAATAAAAGTCTTGGGTAATCATTCATGACTGCGGAAAAAGAGAAGGAGGTAGTGCTGTTTTGTTGGATGGCATCAATCATTACTGACATTTAGAGGTAGAAATTTCTTCTCAATGATCATTCATGACCACTGGAAGTGTGTGGTGGTGTCTCTGCATTTTGCCTGAATTTCCTTGGTTTTAATCTTATTCTGCTGATGCTTCTGGGCACCAGCTTTTGGGCAGAGGTGTGTAGTCCGCAGCCAATAACAGCAAGATTTGGTTCTCATAGCAACCAGGTTACATTGCTGTCTGGTTTCTCATGAGCTGCAGATCTGAGTGCCTGAACAAAGACACAAGGGACCGACTGCTACGGGATTTTTGGGGCAGATACTGACGCCAACATTAGGATGCAAGAAAGCTCCAATATTCTGACATCCGATATCTTATTTTAAAATGCTGCGAGAGCATTTCAGCGTTTAATCTCTAATGAGTGGTTAATTTTCTCTCCAGGGTGATGACACAAGGGGTACGACCGGCCAAAAACTACATGAAAGATTATAAACAGGCATTATTTGGATCAACTGACGACACATAGGCTAAGTAACCTACGTGGTTGAATTCTTGCCTAAAAAATATGAAAACTTCCTGAAATTATCTATATTAACAGTCCTACGACGACACTTAAAAACAGCTTTTTGCTTGCTCTCAGTCAACAGACTGCAGCGTGTGTGGCTCCACCTTCTTGGTACAGTATCATTGTGTTGGTACCCCAAGTGCCAAAAAGTAGGACAGTGCAGATCGGTTATTTTGGTACCATTCTGGTACCCAATATTTGCCAGTGGAAACATAAATAAACTGCGTGCCATACCGTACCAAACCAAACTGTAACATTCAGGGGAAGTGGGGCTTTATTAGTTATTAAATAAGGGACACCCTCTGCTGGGGAAACTACATAATTACATTTTTTTAAATCATTAGTGCAAGCATTTTTTCTGACCTTAAAAAACAATTTTAATATCTGCTCGAATCAGAAACATATACACTGATACCCATATACCTGCAATAGGCCAATATCAGCAAGGTAATTTCAGCAAACCGATATATTGGTCGGGCTCTAAAAGACACACACACACAGCTTACATAGCACTGTAATTTAGTTTCTTTCTGCTTATCTGCCAACTTTCTGATGAATTACACCCCCCCCCCCGGTTGGGCTCAAGCAAATCCATCTACCAGTAAAAATGTTTAATTTGTAACAGAGTCCTTTGTTGTGCTGAAATGACAGCACGGTTCTTTGAATTGAGTGGCACTTAAACTGGTCATAACTACTGACTCTGCTGAGTCTCCTGCACTCAGACTGACTGGACATTTCATCATTGACTGGTGTGCTGACTCGCATAGTAATGAAGCCTCACTCTTTATCCTGTGTGATTGCTAAAGTCCTTGAGAGTCCATGTTTCCTCTGCATCATCTGTCTGATAGCAGTCTGTTTTGCTCCAGAGTCGTCCCCTGCACGCTGCTTTCTTCCTCCATTCGGTTTTTTTTTCATTCTCCTGTCAAGCTAAGTGATGTACTGATTAGCAATCATCATCTTGTTTGCAGATATGTGGGGGACGGGGGGGACAGATACTGATTGCCTAAATTAAGAGTCTGGCTCTAACAAAGAGCATGTGTGTCTCTAACGTGCTTCAGCTGACACTGAAGAGACATGATTGAGATTCTTTTAACAACCTATTAGGTTAATTTATTAGCTCTGAGCATCTGTCGGCTCTCTGCTGCCACCACATGAACATCCTCGTACCTCTGCTCCTTATGTGGCTATCCCATCACTTCATTGTCTGTGTGGTTTTTGCATGTGTGCATGCCTGCATCATGTGTAAAAATGTCAGCTGGGGACAACATCGCAATTTTTTTCTCTGACTTAAGTTCATGTTACTTTAAATGGGGCTGCTTTGTGTCCCAGCTCTCGATCTCATCTCAAACTCCAGTTGTAAATCCTGAAAGGCACAATCTTTCTAATTCTTTCCATCTGTCAATCCTGCTTTGTCTATTTTTATTTAATAGCAATTGTCCTCATCCTTTGCACAGGATTATTTCTTACATAAATATTTTTTTAAAAAAGCTTATTTATCTACTTCTACATCTGCCCCTGTAGGCTGGGAATATTGTGCAACAAACACAGCAAGAAAGCACAGCTTGCACTAGAGCATTTTAGGTGCATTAGAAACTAAACTGGAGAAATGTTTCTTTGGTTTCAAATACTGAATCCAGGCAGTGAGGAAATAGCTTTTGCTTGGTTACTGAACATTTTGAACAACACATTTTCTCCCTTTGGAGTGTTTTGCGGCATCAGTGGTGTATCATAAATAGCTTCTTCGATTATTGCACTATTCACAACCAATTTGTGTATGCTAACAATATTCCAGATGGGAAATGATTCAGACACGTCTGCTGAGTTTGCCTCCTCCATCTCCAAGGAGCACGACATCCTCATGGGCTCCATCTACAGTGCATTTTGTAAGTCCACACGATGAGCAAATCTCTGATACATCCATCCTTTGCAGATTTCATGCATTTATGACAAATCCCCACAGGTGCACAACGTCCACCTCAGCAGTCTTTATTTCCTTCACAGGTTTACTGTCTCTTGTGGGCAACTGCATCCTGCTACTTGTTGCATATCATAAGCGATCGACCTTGAAGCCAGCAGAGTTCTTCATCATCAATCTCTCCGTCAGTGACCTTGGAATGACGCTCTCTTTATTCCCATTGGCAATACCATCGGCTTTTGCACACAGGTATCTCATAATCTCCTCTAAACTCTCTCTGCTATTTCTCCCATCTCAGGAAACAGCAAATTAATTTCAATATGAAAAAGTTAATGACTGTAAATGGCAACCACCAGCAGAATCTGTTTTGACAATGATTGGATGGTTTAAGTCATTTTTTCTAGCAGAAATGCCCAACATTTCCTGGTCTCTAAATTCTCATGATTTTTGGCTTTTTGGTTCCATATTGTAAACTGAATATCTTTGGGATCTGGACGGCTGGTGGGGCAAAACAAATAATCCACATTAGGGCTGCAACTAATGATTACTGTCATTATCGATTAATCTGCTGATTATCTTCACGATTTATCTATTAATCATTTATTTCATGAAATGTTAAAAAAGTGTGAACAATTCTTATCTCAGTTCCCCAGAGCCAAATGTGACGTCTTCATATTGCTTCTTTTGTCCAGACAACAGCCCAAAACACACAGACTCCTGATTTAGCATCATAAATGACAGAAAAAAAGCAGCAAATCCTCCCATTTCAGAGGCTAAACCTGTGATTCTTTTTTACTTTTTTATTAGAAAATGACTAAAACGATTAATCAATTATCAAAATATTTGGCAATTAATTTAATCGATGGATTAATCGATTTTTAGATTTAGCTTAGGTTGGGCTTTAAGGAAGTGACACAAGCTTTTTCATTATGTCCTGGCATTGTATTGACCAAACAATGATTTAGTGGATTTTTGATAATAGGAAAGTTTGTTATTTCAGCCCTGGTTTTCAGCATCTTCCCTTTCGTCCTTGTCTGTGTCCACAGGTGGCTGTTTGGAGACCTTACCTGTCAGCTCTACGCTCTGTGTGGAGTTCTGTTCGGTCTGTGCAGCTTGACCAACCTCACCGCTCTCTCCTTTGTGTGCTGCCTTAAAGTTTGCTTCCCTACATACGGTGAGGGGAAAACAAACTACGACTTTATCACAAAGCTGAACAGTAGTTTGATGTTTTTAGGGAAAAAAAATCACATTAACCTGAAAGCCTCTTGTTCTATCTCCTGTCTGAGTAGGTAACAAGTTCTCCTCGTCACACGCTCGCCTCCTGGTGGTTGGAGTGTGGTGTTACGCATCTGTGTTTGCTGTAGGGCCCCTGGTCCAGTGGGGACATTACAGTCCTGAGCCATACGGCACAGCC
This sequence comes from Naso thynnoides, assembly GCA_029783665.1. Lineage (NCBI taxonomy): Eukaryota > Metazoa > Chordata > Actinopteri > Acanthuriformes > Acanthuridae > Naso > Naso thynnoides. Next base: position 23,281,879 of record JAQLOL010000002.1, on the reverse strand, counting down.
TGCTGCATTGACTGGCACGCGCCCAACCACGAGCTTTCCGCTTTGTCTTACATCATCTGCCTCTTCGTCTTTTGCTATGCACTGCCCTGCACCGTCATCTTCCTCTCTTACACATTCATTCTGCTGACAGTGCGCGGGTCACGTCAGGCCGTCCAACAGCATGTGTCACCGCAGACCAAGACCACCAATGCACACACCCTCATCGTCAAGGTCAGATTTCATTGTCAGGATTTGAAGATGTGAGACAGTTAGTAATTCAAAGGTTATAAAAATGCTAATGCTGTAATTTACTTAAGCTACAACGGATTTCCATGCATAGGTAGTGACTGTATCTGCACTATTTATGTGCAATACTCTGCCACTGAATGTCATGTTTATGTCATGTTACAAGTGTCTGCATGTGTGTGTGTCAATGTATCTCTTTCACAGCTGTCAGTAGCCGTATGTATCGGCTTCTTGGTTGCCTGGAGCCCATATGCTGTCGTTGCCATGTGGGCTGCTTTCGGAGACGCCTCACAGGTTCCTCCTGACGCATTCGCCCTCGCTGCAATGTTTGCCAAGTCTTCCACCATCTACAACCCCATGGTCTACCTTCTGTGTAAGCCCAACTTTCGTGAGTGTCTCTACAGAGATACATCTATGCTCCGACACAGGATATACAGGGGGAGTCCACAGCTGGATCCAAAAGGACGCTTTCGATCAACATCACAGCGCAACAAAGATGTCAGCATCTCCACACGCTTCTCAAATGGACAGCAGGAAAGCTACGGGGCCTGTCTGCACTGCACTGAGAACGCAACATCGTGTCATGCGACTGCTCCCCAAAGGACTGCCTGCATCCTGACTGGATCCACCTACAGAGAGGTGACAGTTAGCCAGCTCTCGGACAAACCGCAGGCCGTTTTACTCTAGTGGTGCCACCCCCTTATTTTGAGAAGCAAACAAGACAGGACAGACGCTCAAAAACACGAGCAATTACTGGGCAGGGACGACAAAACAAAAACGGGTCTGCACAAGTTATAATAATTGTGTGTCACCGCGCCTGCATGGCGTGACAATCCCAGAGTCTTGTAAGGACCAGCCTTCCTGAAAGTCACTCAGAAACAAGCCTGTTCATTGTGAAAATATTTTCAAAAATCCACACTGTGCTGACTGAGAAAGATTTACACAGAAACTTGTAAGTGATGCCAACATCTGTATCAGCTTGTCTCCTGTTTCATACTAAGGTACAGTAACACAACTGGATTCTGAGGGAGCAGAAAATGAGGCAAGTTCCCACTCGCTTCAAGGCTAATTGGGCAAATGTGTGACATTTTAAAACAGATCATTATCTTTTGCTTAAAGCAGGAACATACTTTGTAATGCGAGGATAAACTGTTTAAAATCTGGCCTGTGGAAAAAAACAAAACAAAACATCATACACAAAAAGAAGATTATGTAGAATTATTTTAAAGGATTGTAAATGAAACAAAGGGATTGTCTATGTACCGGTCTTTGATGCAAAACTAACAATTAATCTGTATCACAGGACATGTGTGACCGTTGTGTTCACAGTATGCTGAGATCTGGGTGGAGAAGATGTTTCTTGACCCAAAAATGATCAATATTCCCCCCCTGTAGGCTCAAATGTTTCTACAGACATTTTGTCCTTGTCACCATCGGTATCCACTGTCACACAGACATAAACTCGAACTGACAGCTGCTTTTATCTGTAAGGACTCAAAAAAACAACTTTTAGCAGCCAAACTGAAGCCTACAGAGGACGAAGAATGTGATAGGTGGAGCATCACTTTTGTGAAATGGCCCGTACTTGATGAGATTTCACTGTGCCATGAGGCCAGCGGTCATTCTCCTACCGTAAACTCTCAGATTAACTGCACATATTCATACTTTCTTTGGTTAAAAAAAAAAAAAAAAAAAAGCTCATGATTGGGCATTAAAGCTGAGGTAGGCAGTTTGTTTTTGGTGGCAATAATTCCACAATAACCTTTCAGCATATTGTAATTCAGGTGGTCTTAAAGAACACTAGACTTCTGCACCTCTCCTATGCTCTGTATTCAGGCCGTAGAAAATAAAAACTGTGACGGACACTTTTCGGCCGATCACGGGTCATTTCAGAGAGTGTGTGTTCCTATTGGCTGTTCTAGAAAAGGCAGACATGTGTTCACTTGCCCTCAGCTCGTCAAAGCTCGATATAACGGCGGACAACCCAGGAAGGAAAAGTTGGTCTTCCACCTTTAGCAACAACTGCAAACAAGGAAAAGCAAGAAGTTAGAAGTTAAAAGAAGAAGTTATGCCCCTTTTTGTTACAGGCCCCTCCCGCTGCCACGCCCTCAACTGGCATGAACTCAAAGACACTCCTTCAAACACACACAATTGACCTCAATGCCAAACTTCAGCCTCCTAGGGTGGAAACTGTGGTCACCAAGAGTGGAGTATTTTTGTTGACAGAGCAACAGAGCAACCTAAAGAGCCGCTGGTCACAGCTAAGAAGGAAGACCGACATATCAAGACGACCATCAGAGACAGCACGACAAGTGAAACAGCGGACTGCTCAGTTGCTTCTTCAGGAGCCTCATGTTACAGCTAGCTTGATTTCCAGAAGTTGCCTACCCCAGCTTTAATTTTTGACAGAAATTTAGACCTCTTTCAGTGAAAGTTGCTCTCTTTAACTCTTATGTTTGTTTTGGGGTGTCTCTCCTCTCCAGATCCCTTTAGCTCTAATCTTCATTTCAAATGGATTACATCGGATTATTATTAAAAAGGATCCACTATGTAAAGAAACACAGCACTGACTAACATGAGTGAAATCTAACCATTTTGCAGGAATTTTTCAAAATAAGTCTGTAAATCAGACAATGACTTTCCTGACTGATGTTTTAAATATTTCTGAATTATGTTTTTATTAACATAAAGTAAAAGAATTTGACACACAGAGTGTCTATAATATCTCAAATATTTGGTTACAGATGCTCTTATTTTGACTTCTAATGCAATTTTACATGCATTTACTGTGAAAAAGGAAGCCATTAATTAAAATAAATGACCTTTAATCCTGCTTACATTGACAAAATATACACAGTTTGTTCTCCCATGAAGTCAGAAGGACACGAACAACACTTTGATTTTTTTAAATTCTGCTTTCCTCTTTTAATGTGGTACCGTGTTGTGTGGCTAAGTGTATGCATATAAAGAAACGCATACTGTATGTGTTGATATCATTAGCCTCTTATTAATTATTTTGCAGCCTTATTTACCAAAGAAATAAAACTATGAAAGAATTGCCGTGATCCGGTCCAATTTTTCTGGAGAAGAGGTAACTTGGATTTTGTCTCGGGAAAGCCAGAGTTCAGATAGTTCAAACTCAATTTCTCTGTTCAGGTTACATCAAAGAATCTGAATGCGTTGTAAGCAGGGCTGCATTATTTTGAAGAAATATCAAATGCCTATGCAATTATTTGGACTGACGTTGCAATGGCAATGTGATTTATGACAACTGAGGGAATGATGACTTTTATATTATTATTTTCCCTTTCACTGAAAAACATATTAAATGATGATGGTGTGATCTTGCAATAATCTGTATCAAAGACAGATGTTTCCTTAAGTCAGCAGAACATGATGTGTAGACCAGGACCACTCTGCAGCAACATTTGAGCACATCTGAATTAAAATAGTATTTCTCCTTCAACATAATTGTGCCTCCCAGCAATTTAAAAACTGCAGTCGGCCATACTGTGATTTCAATTAAATTTCACTTAACTGTGCAGCCCTTCTTATAAGCCATTACAATCCTGTCAGGACCAAAATGTACTATATGAGGGAAATTTTTAATACAAAATTGCTTGACACCAAAAATAAGAGTCTAAAAACTTGTTTAGGACTCAAACATCAAAATTTAGGACTTGGGATTTGAATGTAAAGACTTGATTGACTTGAGACTTGCAAAATGATGTCTTCAGTAAATGAGATATTACTGTAAGAAGCTACTTTTGATTCCTGATAATTTGTCTTTTCTACAAGAAAGAAAGAAAGCTTTTGTGACTTGATTTTTTGGCTTCAGTTTAATTGTCTGTGAGGAAGTGTTGCTTTGGAAACATTAACATTTTCATTAACTTGAGAGCCCAGGTTCAACTTCACTGCCAATCTAATTTTCTTCAAAGGCGAGAGCTGACATTATTGGCAGCACCTTGCTGCGTTTAAAATTCCAGGGTTGATGTGCAACACTAGAGGCTGAAACAAATCTTCCTTCACTTTTTATCAGCATTAGTGTTTCACAAGACACTGAAATACTGCTTGTATTGCTTGCTGTCAAATACTCTAATAGTGAAATCAGGACCATAAAAATCAACAAAAACAAACACAGCTGTGTATTTCATAATTATTGGTCTGAGTCACAGGAGGTAGAAGTTGGGTACAAGGCTCCCATTGGCCGACTGTTTCAGTTCAGCTTTTTCCTCACTTTCCGATGTTACCAGTCTTAAGTACCAAAAAGCCATACTTTAGTAAAAGTAAAGACACTTTGATAGAAAATGATTTTAGTAAAAGTGAAAGTAACCTATTAAAATATTTCTTAAGAAAAAGTCTTAAAGTAGCTAGTATTACTGTATTAAAGTATTAAAAGTAGAGTGAATACACACATAGTAGCCAAGTTTGACTTTTTAAAAATTGCTTATTTTTCATTCCTGTAGCCTCTGATCTACATAAGGACAGAATATACCAGTCTGAAAACAAAATGCAAAAAAAGTAAAAAAGAGAACTTTCAGAAAGCTTTCTGAACTTTCTAAACTTCTGTGGGCTGATTTTAACACGAAAGGCCAAAGTTTAGCTCAAGCTGAATCTGCAACTGGGCGACTGCTACCACGTCATAGCAACAAAATTATTTCAAATGAAACACAAAAAATGACCACAGCAGCACCCAAAGAAATAACTGAGTCATTACTTGCACCAAAGCTTAAGAGCACCTGTTTGCTCATAATTAACAACTTCTTGCAGTCTGTGATCCAACAATACTGGCTGCCGAAACAAAACAAAACAAAAAGCACTGGCTATCAGCCCACCAAATTTCTTCTGGTCAAGCATTCAAGTAAAAGTGAAAGTTTGCAGAGATGGAAATAGTAAAATAAAGTACAGATATAAAATAAACTGCTTACAGTGACAAAGTATTTCTACTTCGTTATTATACAACACTGGCAAATTTCGCAAGAACACTGTTGCTGCGTCCTGGGCTTAACACTGGCCAAGATGATTTTGATCGATTTAAAGAAATACAAACAAGTGGGATTTTTTTCCCTTGTATATCAGAGTGATAACAGGTTGAGTCAGACCTTTCTCCAGCGCTGGCACAGCGCTACTGCAGTATGGAGAGAGGTCTGGCAGTGAGACTACATATGATTACATTTGGAGTATCAGCTTATACAGATTCTAAATTGTCTTTATCAATAAAAGTCTATTCATCCATCTAATTTTTTGTTTGCATAAAATGACCAATCAGTTTGCCAGGAGCTATGCACACTGTGGTTCACTTATAGAAAAATCAGGCTTATTCTGTGGAGGTTCTTTGCCAGAGGGTTGCAAGACAGCTTATTTGATGGACTGTGCAGCTGAGACAGCCTTTTGCAGGGGAATATTTCTGCGCATACTGACCAAAATCATGATGACAGCAAAGCTACAGCTGGGGGGTTTCCAGCCCTTTGAGGATAAAATGCATGTTTATCCAAAAGCACATATAAGAAAGCACATTAGAGTTCAAATCTTAGAAATACAGAACAGAGACGAGCAGATTTTTATAGTGTGGTATCTGCTGGAAATGATCTGCTTCTATCAGAACTGAATTGAAAAGGAATAAATGGAAATGAAAAATGAAAACCTCCATGCCAGCAGGGAGTTCAAGCAAATTTGCATGAAGTTTGAACCGAGATAAAAAGTCATTTATCTAAGTCTGACGGGTACGCATTTCACTCGCAAATAACACAGGCTAGCACTGATGGAGCCTGAGGAGGAATTTAAAGAAGAAGAACTGATGTGGCACATTATATTTAGAGGAACTGGCACATTGATGCTCCATGGGAACACCCACAAAGGCCATAAACTAAATCTAAAAGGTGTACCTCACCCATGTTTTGACTATTATGTTATGTGTGAGATTCTTAATTTCAGACAGTGTCAGCTTCTTTTCTAGAAACAAAAGAAGACTTTACGCTAAAATGATTATAAATATTACCCAACACACTTTTCTGCGATCACAGATGGAGAGAGTTTATGCAGCACAGCATCCAAAAGCTGCAACCAAAAAACCTCAATTAGGAGTCAATTCAACGATAATGAACGTGGAGTTTACAGAGAAAAAGATCCAAAACATTGTGGTGCAAATCTTTATCCTCATCAGATTTCCTCTTGAATCCCCGTCTCCCAAACTCAGTCTCTCTCTCTCTTGAAATACAGACCATGACTTGTCATACCAGCTGTTCTCGTGCAGCAACATGACCGCTGGCGCACAGTTAACGCAAAACAAAAATTATTTTGGCATGTTTAATTCTCAGTCTGACATCGCTGCCTAAGTGGTGACTTGAGGACAATTTTTGGCTCTTAAGTATCAGCGTGTGAACGAAAGAAACAGAGAGAGAAAGAAAGAAGGAAGGAAGGAAGGGTCTCTGTGTTCAGTTCTCATCACCCTACCTCTGGGCTGAGAAGCCCACAGTTGTGTCTGACAGGCTCATCTTGACATCAGGCTCACACTCTCCTGTTTTAATAGAAATTCAAATGGACATGAATTAAACAGATTAAAAAGAATCAAACAAATAATGAAGTCATCTCTTTAGCCACTGCTATAGGCCTATTAGCAGTTTTGTATGCTGTTTGTAAGTGAAGTTCAACACGATTTGACAAATAATCAGTCAGTTAATTATCAAAAAAATGATCAGGAACTACTTTCATTACTGAATTGTCACAACAGTAAATTACTGTGCAAAATGTAACAATGCACCAGAGTCCAAGACCAAGTCCAACAGAAAACCAGTCTTATTATTTACCATATGTTACAATTCTGCTAAATATGAAAAAATAAAATTAAATAAACAAAAAATAAATAAGACCACTTAGAGCGCAGATTCGTCAAGAGAAAAATCCTCAAACTGGTAAGTAATGAAAATAATCATTAACTGCAGCCCTGTAATGTTGAATGACAAATTCAGGATAAGAAACATAATCACAAGTCTCTGACACACAGTTTTAACACAAAAAAACATTATAATTTTACTGTATTGGCCTGTATTATGTGTAATTTGCACTGGAGATCAGATATTGGAGTCCGTCCTCAACTGAGCTCAATTTACAGATTCTACAGGAAAATGTAACATGTTGTCAAATCTGTGTAATTTCAGGGAAACACAAGTGTTAACTGTGACACCAGAGGTTTTTCTATTGTTTATGAATGACAATATGATAAAAGGGCACAACTTTCATACTCAGGGAAAGGTTTTCCTTCAAACGGACGTGTCGTTTCCTTCCTCTGTTGTGTTGCACTTCTGCAGCCTTGCTGCATCAATTTGAGCAAGTGATTATGTGCAGATGCCCTGACGCCCTCTAGTGCATACACAAAGAAAAACAGGTTGTGTTGTACGTGTTGTGGTGGGACAGCTTACATCATTATCCTTATTAAAACAAGTATAAGGTTTAAACCAATTACTTTCCTTACAAAAAAGCCAATGCAAATCATGTAGGACAAAAAAGAATCAAATCCTCATAATGAGGTAAATAGAAGCAGCGAATGTTTGACTGAAACTGACAGGCAATTATAGCTGTAACTGAATTTAAAAATGTGCTGACTTAAATATTAAAATATGATGGGTTACCATGCAGTGTGTTTATAGCCTTAAGTGAACATTTAATTGGCCTGGCTACACCTGTTGTTCATTTAAACTAAACAGCAAACTTTCAGAATATGCGTTCAGTCCCACAACATTGTGAACATTTTAGGGGCTCCGCATTCTTTTTGCATCTGAACCCTCATAATATTTCTATAGATTATTTGTAGAATCATAAAATAATAACATTTTGAAAAAAAAATTAACCTGCTCTGAGGCAATGTGCCCATTTGAGATAAAACTGTTACTACTTCAACATAAACAAACCATAATGAATAATGAAATGAGTCCATTAGCTTCAAAACACTGAAGAGAACCTTGGTGACAGTTAAGTGACCAAATTACATTAACTTCCTTTCTTTTGATGTGTCTACAAACACTATACTGTTCTCTGTTATGTGATAATCAGAAATAGTCAATCAATAATTAAACAATAGTTGGGGCAATAATTATGGCATTTGACAGAACTGGGAAAACATTTAATAACCGACCCAGCAAGATGCTAACATTACCGGTTTGACTGTCATATCAGCGCTACTGTTGTCATCCGGAATTAAAATATGTGGTTCTTGTTATCACAATATTAAAATTGCTAAAGTTAGCTAGCAAACTGCAAATGTAGGCTAATGTTAACCCTATTAATTTATTTTATTATATATATAAAATATTAGACAGAACAATATGATACAGAACAAACAGGCAAACATTTAACAGCACAAATAAGGTACAGCATGTTT
>JAQLOL010000002.1:23257533-23273177 GCA_029783665.1 Naso thynnoides | reverse complement strand
ATTCATTTATTTTATTATATATATATAATATTAGACAGAACAATGTGATACAGAATAAACAGGTAAACACTGAACAGCACAAATAAGGTACAGCATGTTTGTGTAAAAGTCCGAACAAACCGACATAAAATCTGTCTGTTTATTTTTCCCTTTTTCTTTTTTTCTTTTCTTTCTTTTTTTTTTTTTTTAAGTTTGAGCGGAAGCCGCTGCGTGTTTACCGCTCGCACGCGCCTCTTGATGTCAAAAAAAGCGCAAATTTCAAAGTTAAGGTAAGGAAGGCTTTCTGGCTGGCGTGTATAATTATTCAAATAAGACATTTTTACATTTCTAAATACATCGTTTATGTTTTTTACAGACATAACGCTGTAACGTTTAGCAAATTGACGTTACATCCGAAAAGCTAGCGTTAGCCCGCTTTGGCATTGTTGCTAACGAGCGACGCTAGTCGCCAGTTAGCTCATGTTAGCCGACTTTGACAGTTTGCTGAATCTTAGCACTTTCATACGGACTTACACTAAACAGCTAACTGCTTATGACATGTAACTACTATCATCTCAGCAGGTACAAATTAAAACTCGGGCATTTAGCAAGGGAGAAAAATGCTTTAACATTACCTGTGGTGTTTGTTTGTTTGTTTTTGTCACAGGTGACAGCAAGCCTCGGTGACGTTACTCCGCCATGATGTTCTACACACAACTCTTCACCTCCAAGCGGGGCCCTTTAGCCAAAATCTGGTTAGCAGCGCACTGGGACAGGAAACTCACAAAGGCCCATATATTTGAATGCAATTTGGAATCAAGTATCAGAGATATAATTTCCCCAAAGGTACAAAAAAAATAGTCAAAAAACGTTTGCGTCACCCCATGCAAGGTAACATTTATAACTTCTTGGTATGAGAGCTGAGCAAAATGTATGTGTGGTCTTTGTAGATGAAAATTGGTTTGCGGACATCTGGTCATCTGCTCTTTGGTGTGGTCAGGATCTACTCCAGGAAAGCCAAATATCTCCTTGCAGACTGCAATGATGCCCTGACTAAAATTAAAGTCGCATTCAGACCAGGTAAAAATGTTGATTGGGTTTTTGTTTGGTTTTTGTCTCCCCCAGAATTTGTTTTTTTACAACTACTTTTCTTGAATAATCTGTACTGTAAAAAAAACTTACTGGAATTTAACACAGCAGAAATTTGACCTCCTTAACAATCTAATAATTGCAGGTCTATGCTAAAATGAGTTACTGTCCTGTTTTTACCTAAACTAATACACACGCAGTTGCCAGTTCTTTATGGGCAACTACCGAAAACTGCTGCAGTCTAAAAAAACAAGACAGCAATAAATCCTGTTATTATTATTTTTAAGGTTATATTGGGTCTTAATGTTTTAGTTAGGTTTTGATTCAGCAGCATACTGGAAGCTGTAGTGCTTTTGTGTTGTTGAAGTGAACTGCGTTTGAGGAAGAGATGTAGCTCATGTTTCCTACCATCATTAACCTGTTAGTAATTTGACAAGGTAATAGAAAACACTGCCAGTAAGGCACAATAAGATGAGTGCTATCGCACTAAAACATGAACAGCAAAAAGTAGAACTTCAGTGTCCCCAGAGGGCAATTTGCTTTGCAGGCAGTAGTCCAGCACAATGAATAAATAAATACATAAGATAAAAAATAGCACAGATAAGCTCATACAGACTGACATCATGATTTATAAGGACATTTATAATTCATTTAAAAATGCCAATGACAGAAGGGACGGAGGAAAACCTGTATCTGATAGTGCTCCCTCTGGGGAGACTAAACCTCCACCCTGATGGAAGCAACATGAACTCAAAATTTAATGGATGCTGAGGCTCCACAACACTTGTCTGTGCCGTGCTCATAATGGAAGGATTTATTGCAGGACTATTGTATTAGACTGCATTGACTGACAACCGATTGTAAATACTGGTAAATTACCTTCTCTAATCAGGACAAACCACCAGAGGGGGACATAGACTTAAGTACTTAACCAAAATTTTTTTTCAGTAAGCTCAATACAAGAATGTTATTTCATGCATTTTATGAACAATTTGCCAAGATCAAACAGTCCCACAGGACGAAGACAGAATGTGGCTGAACTTCTTTGAAGGCACAACCAACAAAGAGGCTAAGACATCAGAAATCCTAAACTGCCGACACTGCTGACAATAATACTCATGAAGACTTCATCTATAAATTCAGTTTCTATTTCATGTGACCTTTCTCAGCTGTGTGTAAAAGTAACGGTAACCTGCCTGTCGTTTTCCTTTCTTATTTAGTTATTTTATTTTTTATCTGTTCTCAACACACCAGGTCAGACAGACCTGCCTGTGGAAGGACTCGAGGCCACAGTAAAAGCAATTACCTTGATTGAAGATTTCACTGCCTTTGATGCCAAGCTACCAGAACCAAGGTACAGAACTCTTTCCAAGTTGCTCAAAGACGCAAGGCAACAAAATAAAAATTAAGATTCATGCCTTAATTCCAATCTATTGATGTTAAAATGTAATTTAGAACTTTGTTTTGAATCGTCGATGCAAGGCTAAAACTTTTGTTTCCATTTGGATCGCCCATTTTTCTTTTCAACTGATGACTGAGTAATCTTTCTGTCTGTGTGCTGTGTTCTCTTTATACTGGGACACCAGTCACATAGATGATGTGGACCACTTTTCACTGAACCAGTGTCGACCAGAAGAAATTACCCTGAAAGAAGATTTTGGAAATGGCTTTCTAAACTTGGTAGATTTTGGTAAGTTGTGATAGTCTCTGATTCAATGTCTTACTGCCATTTTTCTTCTTATTATAGAACCCTTTGGTATACCGGGCATCAATTTTTTTTTTTAAATTAATTAAACTTTAAAGTAAATATGGCAATATTCTATATTTTACTCATTGTCATGGAATCTTACAACAGCCAACTTCAACAGTGAATTGATTACACCTACAAGTATTTTGTTTGTTTTTGTAGCCTAAGCCTGATACAGCTTATCCCCAATTCCCACTGACTTCCATTGTGGTCTGAAAACTAATAAAGACACATAAACTAGCCACAGTGCTGCTCCAGCCGACAGAAATGCTTTTTCATTATCTTGAACTTAATGCTGCAGTAAATACTCACCAGCACTCCAAACCCAAGGCTGAAAATAGTCCCTAACAAAACCACTGTTTACACTTAAAGTGAGTTGCATTTCCCAAGAGTCCCCAGCTTTTTTAGAAGCAGTTTCCTGAAACAGTAGCAGACAGGAAATAATTTATTCTTGACCTGTTTTTAAACATTTACTACTGTCAGGAATGAGCTCCACTGACAGACTGGGGAAGTCTGAATGTACCAACAGACTGACTGGTGCACAGTGGTTTTCAGTCTCTTTTTATGGGTTTTGTTGATAGTAGCAACAGAGTACATCATCATCAGCCCTCTCCTTTAAAGTGTTTTTCTGTGTGTAGAGCTGAAATCTCCACTGACTTGCAGTTTTTGCCTTCTTTTTATGTGCTCTGACGGGTAGGAGATGAGTCACAGAGCGACCAGAGAGGACTGTTGGATATGAACTTCCAGAGTCTGACTCAACATGGAGACACTTTTGGAGACGAGGACAAAGGTTTCGACCTACTCGGTAATGATAGAGAATAGACTTGGATTGAGCCTAAAGAACAGAGGCACTGACTTGCTTCACTGCTGGTGATTGTGGGCTTGAAAATCACAGCAGTAAAAAGAGTTACGGAGATACAATTCTCACACAGATTGCATTGCAAAGGTTTGTAAAGAAGAAAACCAGTCTCTCAATGAAAACTAGTTTCTCACTGTAGGTTTATTGACCAAAAGATGTTGCTGTAATGTTTGTATACATACACTTAATTATTAAAGTTCTCCATCTGATTCTTCTCAAGGAAATGATCTGTGATCCCGACATATCGGATTGCTTTATCCCAGTTCAGGATCTGTGTCCTCTAAAGTCAGCATTTGTAGACTAGTGATGTTATTGCACTCTAAAAAGGAGTTATCCTCTGTTCTTGTGAGGAATCTGGATATGTTATGGATCAGAAGGCAATAAAGGAAAAGAAAAGTTCATTTCCAGACGTGTCAGCTCTTTAAAGGGAATGACCTGGTCATAAACTGAACATTTCAGCTGATCACACCTTTAAATTTGGTTTCTGTCAGGCTGGACTATTTTACATCCTCTTTACTATCGGTGGTGTACCAGTGGGCTTTGTCTTTGAGGATTTAGGGATACAAAGGATAAAAAAAAAAACATTTGAGCCTGACTGATCAGTACTTTTTAAGAAGCAGTGAATGATAACCAATGAAGAAAAAAATTCTCTGCACTCATTTCATTCTGAAAGTCCAGAAATTCCACCTCAGCTAGAGATTACATTCAAATTCTTAAATTGCTGCTTTAAATCTTTCACGCCAAAGATGATTCTTTTGCTGCTTTTTATAACAAAAATTAAACTGATGAATGCTTTTTTTTTTTTAAATGGCGTTGTAGACTTTCTGACCAACTCCAGCGATGATGCTACTGACTTCATCACAGATGAGCCCCGAAATGAAAAACCAGAGATCTCTGAACTCAGTGAAAAACAAGGTGATGTTTCTTTGTGATTAATGTTTTACGGTACATCAGTAGCTATTTTGTTTTGTCCAGCTGGGGCTGTTTGTGTGAATGATGGGCGATAGTGTTGTTGACCAAGAGAGTACATTTAATTTCCCTCTATATGTTTTCTAGACGCCGACAGAATGGAGGTGGAGACCTCCGCACTGAGTGAGACCACGCTGCTCGTTAATAAAGAGAAGGCCTTTGCCCTTGAACCTGTGGCCATCACTCGTAGGCACAAGCACACAACTCTCACACTGTGTTTTTACTCACAAATGTACTGTGCATTTTGCATTTAATAAGATGCTGCCACGAAAGCTGGCATCTTAAACTGCCACTGTTATAATTCTGAACATGTGATGCAAGAAGAGCCAAACCAAAAATGCAGAACAGTTGATGTCATGTCCGTTCTTTTTCCCCCCAAAAAATGGTTTATTTTCCTTGAAAATCAGGAATTCTTTTAACCTGCCACTGTTTCTTTGCAGCAAACTCGGAGGAGAAGAAGAAGGGAAAGAGGAAACGCAAACTGATTGTTGACCAGATCAAAGAGCTGACCAATGAGTTCATCAGAGAGGAGCTCTCTGACTCTTCAGATCTCATCGCCCCCTTAGACATGGCCCCACCAACCCTACAGCTCATGCAGTGGAAGGAGAGCGGCGGTGCGGACAAACTCTTTGTGCAGCTGTGTTCCACTGTAGTAGCTACGCCGATAAATGAGGTAAAAAGGTCACTGAGTCAGAGCAATGTCCATTTTTAAAACAATGAATCTGTAAATAGCCAACACTAAAGTGAAATTACTGAAATCTCATTTTGCCTTTGCAGCTTTTTGCTAAGAGTGTTTTCCAGGTGAAATATGATGGTGTGTGTGCAGAGGTTGAGGTGATGCGCCAGGATGGACAAGAAGGTAAGGACTTGAGTATTAAGGCGTCTTATTTTTCATGTATCAAGTTTTTTTTATATCTGCTGTTCTGCCTCTCCCTGTTCACATGAGATCTGCATTATTATGTCTTTTAAAGTTCAGAGGGACGTGAGCGCCCTCACCACAGAAGTCAGCATCGTAGATTCATCGATAGACCAGACGGTCCTTGATCCCATGACTGACACTCAGCGTGAGAATTACTCAGAGCTTGCACAAGTAAGCATTAGCATGTCACAGGAAGTGAAGTTATGTACATTTAAATACATTTCATGCTCATTCATGATGCTCCATCACCTTTTTCATCTTTGTTTTTATCTGTTTCTGTCAGGATGAAAACAGGTCAGAGTTCACATATCCAGAACTTCCATCGGAAGACTCCATGTTTGTCCATCCGTCCTTCATGGAGCTGGAGAACCAGTCAATTTCACACACTCAGGTGCGTGTGAGAACACACACACACACTCAGCTGGACTCCAGATTTTGCTTGCATTATCTTTGAAATAAACTAATAATCGATGGTTATCTGCAAGAATGTCTGGTACAGTAGAGAGCTACAAACTATCAGCATATACCAGATGGTGGGTGTTAACTTCCCATGGTGCTTTGGTGCTGTGCCCGGCACCGCTGACTGAAATCTTTTGCAATGTGCAGTCTGTGATGGACAGCCAGGACTTTGAGGAGAGGAGGATAACCAGGGGAGCACAGAAGCTTCTGAACGCTCTAAAAGTAAGAACCTAAAAATAAAAATTGAGGTATTAGAAAACACAATAACACAAGCACGAAACATGAAAACAGTATTTGTGGAGCTGCATCTTATAAGACAAGACTGTTGTTTTCACGTCCCTGCTCTGTGTCACTGAATGGCAGATAGAAATCTACAGTCACAGCAGTCAGGGATTTAAAGATGAGACGGCTGGGGCTGGATTAGGGATGGTGCCGGGAAATTAAATTCTCTTGGTGTGTATTTGTGTGTCATTGTTCAGAGCCACAGTGACACCACATTCAGCCTGAGGGCACTCTGTGAGGGAGGCACTCGCTTACAGGCTGCAACCACTTTCTACCGTCTCCTGGTCCTGAAGAAACAAAAAGCCCTTCACCTGCAGCAGAGCTCCCCGTACATGGACATCATTGCCACACCGGGACCCAGCTTCTATGATAAGTGAAGCAGGAAACCGGGTCAGAGTTAAAGGATGTATTCAGACATATGTAGCAGTCTGATTCTACGCAGTCTGCCTCATGCACATGGAGAGCATGTT
The DNA here is from genome assembly GCA_029783665.1 of Naso thynnoides. Taxonomy (NCBI): domain Eukaryota; kingdom Metazoa; phylum Chordata; class Actinopteri; order Acanthuriformes; family Acanthuridae; genus Naso; species Naso thynnoides. Next base: position 23,266,404 of record JAQLOL010000002.1, on the reverse strand, counting down.
TGTGTTACTGTGTCAGTTTCATAGAGTAAAATTAAATTTACTCAGATAGTAAAAGCTTAAAAAATATAGAAATATATATTGCGCACATTAGTGTCTGTGTGTCTGAAGGCATACACACTTGTTTGCTTGTTTTTGGCACTTTGCATTTGTAAGAAGTGGGATCAGCATTACTGAGGGAACAGTTTGTGTAAAAATCCTCATCAGACTGTTTTCATTCGGCAGTTTCTGACTCCAAACATGGGTTTTCCAGCCCTAAATATTTTAAGTGATCTGCATGATCCTGTGAAACATTTATGTACATATTTAAATGTTGTTTATACTATCAACCTCTGTGGTCTTCCCAGGATGACATTTCCCTGTTAAGTTAGTGTTTCATGTCAGTTCCTCTTCTGTTTATTCTGAGAACAGAGTTTTTAAAAAATGTATGTCACACCTGTTGTGCACCAGGTGTCACTTCAGTCGCTGTTTGGGTTTTTTTCCTGAGAGAGAAAAACAAAACTGACATTTAAAGTGCAGTTATTATTGACATGTATCAGCAACACTCTGGATTTCAATGGGTAACAAATATTTGTTAAATAACTGACAGGAACCTGTTACTCTGAGATATCATTATAATCCGGAAAACTTAGCGCTCAACTCTGTTCAGCACTGAGCTGAATCCTAAAGAGCAAAACTTAAACTTCCGTTTTAATTTACCCAAAATAAGTTATGCATATTTATTAGCCAACAATTTGTCAGAATTCAAAAGTCATCCAGTTTATTCTGTGCTCAGTGCAGTTTTCACATCACATATTTGGGGACAGCAAAATAAATCTTGTTCTGGTTCATTCAGTAATAGCTGGAAATAACTTATAATACAGCATAAGCTTAGAAGACAGATGGAAAACTTTGCAAAACAAATCTGGAGTTCTGTAAAAAAGTTGAAGTTCAATCAGTTTCAGTGTGTTTTTCTGAACTGGTACATATGTTATTGCTTATTTGTTTTAAAATAAATGTGTATATGAATGTAGACTGGGTGGATTTTGTTTTAAAGGAATGAACTTAGTTCTGTGGCCTGAGCTCTGCACATTTCATCCATCATCTGAGGACTTGAACACGCTGCGCCGCTCCAGCTGGACACTCATCACCTCCTGCCTCCTGTCTGTGTTTGACTGAACGGGGTTTTCTCACGATTCACCTGTCAGACAAAAAAATGATCTCAGCAGTGTGAAGTCTGTCAGGGGCTTTGCTGCACATTAGCGGAGCGGTCGCCAGATGAAGCATGATTATCCCCTACTGTCGCTTTAAGAAGCAGCGATGCAGCAGACGCAGTTGCCTCGTTTCATCTCCGGGCTTCATGGCTGCAGGATGGACTCGCATCAGCATCAGCAGCATCTTTTCTTCCTGTTGCCACCAGGGACCGTTCAACGACCATCAGCTCTGGCGGGAACCGACGCTTTCCTACGATGCACAACTTCCACCTGCCGAAATGGTAGCGTTTCATATACCACTCTTAATGCAGGCTGTGTCTGAATTTGTGTGTGTGCAGCTCCGGGAACAGACAGCCGGTAACATCCCTGTTAAGTAACCGCATGTAGGACACAGTTTGGATTGAATATGTTAGTCAGCTGTTTGTATCAGAAGGCACCCGGGTGCGTTTTTGTGTCTGGAAAGTGGCTGTTTGGGGGTTACATGTCCTGTTTAAGCTTCCCTCTGTGGTCAGCTGGCTTAGCAAAGCAATGATGACTTTTTTGGGGGGTGTTTCATATTTTTATCGCTGCTGTAATCACCCTGACAGCAGATCTGCCTGCTTATCACAGCTTTGTTGTGGTGGGCGACAGATGTGAAAAATACCGTAATGATTGTTCAAGGACGAAGCGCAACATCCCCGCACCTGCTAATATTTTATCCACAAAATATTCCGCCAACTGTGTCATTTACATGTCTGAGTGCTGCTTTAAGTACAGTTTCACCCACCTACTGTATGATGCTCGCCTCCACAGTAAACACTGATACTCACACTTACGTAAGATGATTGCGTATTTCTCACCAATAACGTACTGGCCACTTGTTGCGCAGACAGAAGAAGAGAGGGAGGTGAGATTTCCGGTCTCATCGTCCTAGAATTAAAATGTAGGACAAAATAGAGATGCGGTCTGTTTGGTTTCCATCGCCTTCCATTGTCAGTAGAGTTGAGCTCTGTTGCGTCTGCAGCCACTGAAGATTTATCCGGCAGCAGGTGTGTTTTCGGCCTGGATCCGCAGGTTCTCTCAGGTTCACAGAGCTGCGTGAAGCCTGGGACTTTACCAGGAAATGAGAACATTTTGTCCTCTTAATTTAATTTTGCTCTGACATTGAATGAATAAACTGTGTAACTGTGGTAGAGAGAGAGCTGTTATTGAGAAAGAGAAAAAAAATTCACTTTTAAATATAGTGATGGGTAACTGAGGTCATGCACTGTCTGTCTTTATCTTTGAATTTAAGGGTTTTAACAATCCGCCATTGAAATCTAACACATGATGGATATTTTACTGGCTAAGCCAAATATTAAGAGTTAAATTTAACACCTTTTACAGCTACAAGGTATTAACAAATAAGTGACCAGGGTGGTTATTAGTATGGATAACAAACCCTGAGGAATAAACATAAGTTTTGATTGTTTTTTTCTTTAATAGTATAGCCTGTATAGCAAACTGCTCAGGGCATCAGAGATAAATAAAATAAAAAGATTTACCTCAGTAGAATGCAAGCTAAAGACAGAAAGAATCAGATGAGGAAATATCTGATCAAAGAATTTTTTTAAAAAGCCCAAATACTAATACAAACTTTCAATACTTGACCCTTTTCAATAGTCAGTTCCTCAGATGCGTTTAGGTCAAAGTCAAAATGTATTAAGTTTCAATACCTTGTAAAGGATTCACCATTTTTCCAATATTTTACTCCCTCATGTTATGAAAACAACATACAGATGTTACTATTCAGCTGGTAACTAAGTGAATAAAACTTTAAAAATCGAGATAATTAAAGGTGGAGGGACTCGTGACTTTTCTAAAAGCTTGCTGCTTTTAGTGAGTGATGAAAGATATTTGGACTTCTGTAGTTATGGGACCCCAACACAGTGAGCCATAAATGAATCCATCCCTGCACATTAATGAGATTTATTTATTTATTTTGTTCATTGTAACTAGTTATGGGACCCCAACACAGTTAGCCTCAAATGAATCCATCCCTGCACATTAATGAGATTTATTTATTTATTTATTTTGTTCATTGTAACTAGGAAATAAGCATCATGCTAATTATCTTGCCTGCCAGCCAGCAAATGTTGGATTTTCTCTGTCTTTTCCCTTCAGACAGCATTGAAAGTGAAGGTTTATCATGTGTATGTGCGGCTCTGCAGACAGCGAGGACACAGCTCAGAGAGAGGGCAGCTGCACTGACTGTGAACTCACTGTGTCCCCTTTGTGTCAGCATTGAAAGAAGGCTTTATTTGCTGCTGGCCTCCACTATTTTTGTAATTAGGGTTAGACTATGGTCACTGACTTCCAGTGAAGAAGCACATAATGACCAGTATGGAAGCAGGAAGAAAACCATTTTTTCTTTGCACTGGGATTCACTTTTCTTCTGTTGTTTTGGAATTTCTGCGATGTGCTAATTTGCAGGTCTTGCCTCTGATGCGTTTATGTAACAAGGGCGCCTAGCGTCCCTCTCTAGAGACGGCAGTGGAGAGGTTGGAGGTCCCTCGCACATCAATGTCTCTCACACCGAGTCGAAAACCGTCCTCAGGTCAGCGCAGGTACTGTTTCGTCATCCTCACACCTTTAGTCTCAGTCTCAACATATTTGCATTGTGACTTCTCGGCACCTTGTGAATGGGTAATAATGTTGATCTACCCTCAAGGCGCTCAGTGGGCACTGGTGCCGGCAGCGGGCGATACTCACACAGTGATACGTCCAGTACCCACACCTACCCAGGTCGGGTCAGGGCAGCAGAGGGCAGCCCCACAGCCCGGACATATCCTAATACACCCAGGTAATATATCCATCATAAAAGGCTATGAAATGCAATTAGAATGTGAATGTGATGTACGGGTGACTTCCTCCAAAGTGTTTATCAGCTGAGGCTACAGCAACCCTCTGCTTCTCTCAGCCATTCACATTTTCTGTATGTGACATTTTAGTGTAGTTTAATACAATTAATGTTAACCAACACACTCCACAATAAGTTGAATCAACTTATCTCTGACATATTTTCAAGAAAAAACAACTATTTTAAGCTCTACTAAGATATGCATGCATGAAATTGCACTGGCAAAGCCAAAAAATGTTTAACTATGTGATCAGTTTCACTGATTTCATAGATTTATTCACCAGCCATTTTATCTGCACAAGTTATTTTGTTTCAAGTGATTAACCACCAGGTTTCTGTTTTCTCTCTCATATGTGATTAAAATAAAGCCTTTTTTCACAGAAATGCAAAAAATTTGCAGTTTTATAATCTAGATATTTTTCTATTGTTATGATGATAAATATTTTTAACTATTTATTTTTAGTCATTTACTCTTTTATCTTACTTTTGATGTTATCGCTGTGTGTATTTCCTTTTTATTCTGCTCTTTCTATGTGTGTGGTTTCAACTTTGTATCATGCTGTCTTAACTTCGTAAAGCTGCAGTTGGTAACTTTTGCTAATGAGCTAACAAGCTAATGTTAGTTGTTGCATGAGACTCTTTGTAAAGCAACTTGCTGTTGTTCCAGCTCACGTTTTATTTCATTTGTTGTTGCTCTCTTAAGTCCAGTCTGAACTAAGATGAAACGGTCGCAAGGAAAGCAGCAGCAAAGCAAACAAGTCCATCTCAACTCCAGCTTGAACTGACTGACAGTGTTGCTCGTAGGAGCTCTGTTGTCTGCAGATGCAAGTCAGAGTATAAGGCACAAACAGCTAATCAGTTCGTAATCACATCAGCACTCACTAAGAAGCATAGACCGGCCAATTAGGACAGAGTACAGAGAGCATCACTGATTGGGCAAATAGAACGGGAGCAATAGGATTTTTACCAATCCTGAATACAGAAGCATGATGGGAAAACACAGTGATCTCGTGAAACTCTCAGACCACGTCATCTGTTTGTGGGTATTATAACAGTTTTTCCAAACAGAACAAAAGGTCAAGGTCAAGGTCAAGGTGAACTTATTTGTCTCAAATAGGGAAATTCAGGCAGTCAAGGTGCAAAAAGCTGTAAAAGCGGTTCATGACACAGTTACACATAAAATATCTCTCTGCCCTCCCTGACCCATACACAGTTTAAAAACCATGAAATCCCCCAGCACTCACTCACACACACACACACACACGCACACACAAACACACATGCAAACATAGAGAGGACAATTACAGGCAGCGCCTCTTTGTCTGACGTACACTAAAAGTAAACAAATCCTGTAACAAGTAAAGTGTAAATAGTGAAGATAATTCACCAAGGGATAAATACATGTATGTACTTGTATGTACACACATGTTTAAAAGCACAGGCACCCCACATAATATTAAAAAGAAAGTTATTGATGTTTACCCCGAAGTTACCAACTGCAGCTTTAATGCAGCACCTTGAACTTACGTCTGTGCATGAAACATGTTTACTAAACAAAACTGTCTTGCCTAAATTACCTGAACATATATTTTCTTTGATTCAGGCGTCAGGCAAAGCACACAGCCTGCAGTGACAACCATGGGATCAGGCCTCCCACCCCAGAGCAGTACCTCACCCCTCTGCAGCAGAAGGAGGTGTGTATACGACATCTGCGAGCCAGACTGAGGGACAATGTGGAGAGACTACAGCACAGGTGTGTGTTTTCACCTTCAGCTCTGATGTTTAGCTGGTTGCTATGGTGTTTTAGGTGTCAAGTCTGCAAAATTACATGCTTAGGTTCTGTAAAATAGTAATAAATCTGTTAATCATTTATCTTTTATACTTCAACAGAGACAATGAAATAGATGAGCTGAGGACCCAACTGTACAGGATGCAGGAGGACTGGATAGAAGAGGAATGTCACCGTGTGGAGGCCCAGTTAGCCCTGAAAGAGGCCCGCAAAGAGATCCAGCACCTACAGGAGGTGGTTGAGTCGGTGAGGTCCAACCTGAGCGTCCGAGAACAAGATCCCCATGACCACAAGCTATACTCAGGGTTGCAGGGTCATGTTCAGCCAGGTGGGAGATCTCGCTCCTGTGGCTGCTCCCCAGCTAGCACTCTGAGCCGCGGCACCACTTACACCCGACTGAGCAGCGAGGCTCTGCAGCTGGAGCGCAGCTCAAACGCTCCCGAGGCAAGCAGAGCGTCTCGCCCACCAGGACAAACCCACCTACTCCTGGAGGCAGCGCTCCTGTCAGAGCAGCTGCCGCCACAGGGTCACATCCGAGGCCCCCCAGCTGTGCCGCGGTCTTCCACCTATGAAAGGCTGTGCAGTGGGGGGGCCATGCTACCTATCTCGCACTCCTGCCACACTCTCAGTAGCACATGTAAGTGCAGTGGCCCCACCTACCTCCCCCATCATCACTTGTTCCTGCACTTACCTCAGGAGGAGGCCCCCGTAACAACAGCCCCTGCAGCTGTCCCTGCCTCTGACCCTGTCCCCACTCCCACTCCTGCTGTGGAGAAGAAGCCAGAAGTTCGTTCCCAGGCCTGCAGCCCGACCATGACCTGGTTGTGCGAGGAAAGTCCCGAAGAGCTGAGTGTCATTTCTTTAGCCACAGCAGACATCGCCCCCTCAGAACCACATCAGTTTTCATCCTCCTTACCCCCTTTGTCTGCTCCGGAGCATTCATACAGTTTAGATCCGCTACCACCTGACAAACCAGAGGAGGTGAAAACAACAACGCCAGCAGAGCCCCACACCTGCCAGCCCCACCCTGCAGCTCCACTTCCTGTGAGGCAGGAAGCCACACTACTGGAGATAGAAGAGGACAACATGGATGAAACTGAAGGCACAAATGAAGACGGGTTCACCCCTCAGCGCTGCCACTGGAGCCGCTACTTCCTTGTTGATCTGTTGGCTTTAGCGATGCCAGTGGTCCCAACCGTGGCGTGGCTGTGTCGAGGGGCGCCACGGGAAGTTATGCCCGTGTATCACATCGGGTCCCTGCTGAGGGGCTGCTGCGCTGTGGCCCTCCTCTCACTTCGACGTCAAGGGGCCGGCAGGGGACGCAGACCTGCCAGCATGAACGGAACAACACCAATCTGAGACTTTCTGCTCCCTTTAACATCAACAATACAACTCCCAACCTCTGCAGGCACAGCCACAGCAACGCTAACTTAGCTTCACTGCATTCTGCTCATTGCCATGTCTTTAATATCTCCTATTAGATTTTTAGATTTCAAATAACACCCTTGTGATTTTGTGGTCATGCCTTGCCTTAGAGAACGGATTAGTTGTGCGTTATTAAGTATGTTTGTTACTCAATTATACTTACTGCTTCTGCCTGCAGTTTAAGTGGTTTTCTCTTAATTGGAATTTGCATGTAGCCCGCAGTTGGGTTGGGTTCTCTTGCTTGAATTAAAAAGCCCTGACCTGATTAAGATGAGTCATCTTCTGGGCAAAAATGTTCAGTTTATTTTATGAAAAAGTAGAAGAAAAACTGCCTGCAGTTGACTGCACCTCTGTCATCACATTAAAAAAAAAATAACAATAGGGAAATCAGGCATCAACAATGTCCTACAAAATCAGAAAATACATCCTCTCCGACTACTTCAGAAAATGTTAATACTGGAGATTTAGGGAGTAAAAAGGGATTCATTTTTGTACCTCTGTCATTTTCATCCATAGAAATACTGAATATGATTTAAAGCTGTGGGAACTTTGACCTTCTGAGACGCAGAGCATGTACATCAAATCTAGTACTCAGGTGCAGAACAGACTGATCATTAATCTTTTGCCAATAAACAAAATATGGGTGTTTGAAACTGTACAGGCTATTTCTTTGATAATGTTGAGACATTTAACCTGAAAATTAGCCACTTTTCTTGCTAAAATCAGTTCAAATGTATCAGTGACCCGAAATAAATAAAAAATCTGCAGTTTACAGCCTAAATTTTTATAATGGAGAAAATGCCGAACTGTAAACCGTGTTTAAAGAAATACAACACACAGTTCTTACAGTAGTTTGGATCTAAAAATAAAGTCTTGAGGTGGTTGCGCGAGTAGTAATGTGCGCTTGAATTCCACTGCTCCGGTCTTGTAATGCGCGCCATCTCCTCATGTCTCTATAGTTAACATAGTTTTATAAGTTATAGGAGATAAGGGTAACATGCAGTTGATTGTGACCCACACAACTGAATGAATGAAGGGATTTTGATACAGTGGTTTATTTTCTAATTTTACACAGGTAAAAGCTCTTTGCACAGCTGCAATTACAGAATAACACTTAAAAAGTTATTCACTGCTACAGTGTTGGCTGCTTTCATAGCACTGTATTGCAGTTTCTAATGATGTACAGTACAAATCGTAGATGTAAATATTCATTTTTCAGGAGGCCCTTCTGTGCGTTGAAGGAAACTGTAAACAAATAATGATGTGCAGTGTGTATGGTTACCGATTTCAGCCTTATGCAAATAAGAGCAATGTTTTAGCTTTCAGGGAGCATTCCAATGAGGTTTCACTTGTTGATTAATTAGTAACTGAGCTTAAGGGAGAAGCTATTAAGTAAAACTACAATGAAAAATAAAAAGTGTCATTTATTTGTAGTTGAAGAAGCACATTGTTCGAACTTCCATTTTCTTATTTACAATTTCTTGACTCTGGCTCCAGAGAATCTGCATTCCCTTGCTCAGAACTGCTTAGCGTGACTTATTCTCCTCGGTGTTCTTCTTATTGCATAGCCTGAAAGCAGACCCTCCATC
>JAQLOL010000002.1:23244496-23256690 GCA_029783665.1 Naso thynnoides | reverse complement strand
ATGTTTTACAAGCAATAAACAAGACAAATGATGTCCAGTTGTGACTATAACAGCAATAATCCTTCTGCTCTTATAAATTAAGAACCGATGCTGCAGTATAGACAAAGAAAACTACATCTGCAGAAAAACTGGAGGCTGTTCATGGCAACAATGTGCTTGATTCATGAATCCCTGGTTATGATGTATTCCACACATTTACTTCTAATTTAACCCAATAAGTATCACAAAGGTAGTTCATAGAAATATCATTGTGTCAAACAACAATTTGTTCTTATTTTTATTCAAGACAATTCATTACCTGCAATCAATACAATTTTAGCGTAAAGGCCACAGAGCCACAGGAATGAGATTGATTAAATATTCATGACACTTTTTTAAAACCTGGTCCTGATGGCAGACACGTTTTGTAAATTTTAAGTCAAATAAAAAAAAAAGAAGACAAAATGTAACCATAAAAATGCATATAGACTATGTAATATGACAAAATACATAGGATGGGGTGGACTATGACTTATTACTGTATGGAATCTAAAGTAAAACATAGGGAATAATGTTTTAAAGCAAGTGACATAACAAAATTTGTATTCGAATGGAAAGGAGAGTGAACTAGTGACGCTACAGACAAAAGGTCCTATGCAGGGATCAAGAGCAGGAATCATCTGTTGACATTTAACTCCGTGTTCCCGAGATAGGAGTCGACCTGCAGTGAAAAAAAAAGAAGAAAAAAAAAGAGTCTTAGTGCTGTGATTAAGGAGGAGAGGCAAGAGGGGATTATAGGATGTGGAGGCGAAAGCTTGTTATGCACGTACCATTTAATCTCCAAACAAGAGTGTGTAAATTACAAAGGCTAAATGTACAGAGGCTGTACATGAATTGAAATTAAAATTAAGCACAGTGCTAAAAGAAGGCATTAGAACAACCCAGAGCCACTCACCATTTAAACTTTGAGAGGCTTTAAATTAATCAGCCTATCTACACATTAAATAATGCACGCAACCAAAAACCCCTCACCCTGAAAATTTGAGTGGAATTTAACAAAGTGAGTGCGTGAGTTTCAGGCTTCCAGACCGATCAGCTCCACGTCAAAGGTGAGAGTGGCGTTTGGTGGGATGATTCCTGGGTGCCCTTTGCTGCCATAGGCATAGTCTGGTGAGCAAATCAGCCTCGCTCGTTGACCTACGCTCATCTGTGGAGGACACAGAAAAGCCACTTATATAAAATCAGTTGACTGCAGAGTTTGAACATTATGAAGGTCTTTTTTTATCAGCATCTGATTGCCTGTGTGTGCTGATTTGAGAGGATTCTGGGAAATCCTGCTCTCAGAAAATGCAGCACAAGTTGGATATGTGCCCTATGTTGTGAAATGACAAAAACTGCTAATATAAAACAAATGAGAGTAATGTTGTCATTTTAATACCGTACAGTTCTCTACTGTGCACCAGTCTACAGAGAGTTCCACTAAAAATAAACATAATAAAAGATACTAATATTGTTTCTGTTATCTAACTAAAGAGTAGTACTATTAAGTCTACTATTAAACTATTTAGAGTTAGCTTCCAGAGCTCCTCACCTGGGCTACTCCTTCTTCCCAACCACGAATAACCTCCTGGTGTCCGATCTTAAATCTGAATGGTTTCCCTCTTTGCCTCGACGAGTCAAACACCTTCCCATCTGCCAGTGTGCCTGATAAAACACCGAGAGACGGGAAGTTTGTTAGAAAACCGCTTGGGTTGTTCCTGAATCCCCCTTTTCTAAGCCGAGATAACTCAGCGCCAGGAGCTAACGTTAGCATTTGACGTTAGCATCATGGGACCGGTTAGCATCCGTTAAGCGGCGGACAACGGCTGCGGTACCGTTAGCTCGACTATTAACGTTACTACATAGCTTTATATGGAGAGAATAAAGGGAACACGGGTGGGTCCACCTTAATTTATGAGCAACTTGTAAATATTTATTTGTGAGCAAATGCAGAACTTTAACAGCATCTTAGCTCGTGTTAGTATAAACTATAAGGGATGTATTATACAGGGCATTAAATGTTAGCTGCAATGCTAGCAGGCAAAAACAGCGACACAGAACCAGCCGCTGCTCGCTGAGGCTAACTGTTTTTAATTTCACGCCACGACAGGCTTTCACATCTCCCACGGTAAACGGTAACGTAATGCTTGTAGTTACCGGTAACGTTAGCTACATACAAAACATTTTGCCTCCGGTCTTAGCGCTCCACGAAGTAACGTTATCTTCACTATTCCCACTATTCCTCCCCACTTACCGACATAGTGCACCACGACGTGCTGCCCCTTCTTTGGAAACGTCTGTCCTGAAAACAGCAGAAAATAGAGAAAGCGTGACTTACAATGACCCAAACACTGCGAGAATGAAATTGGATAATAAGCTGTAAAACAAGAAAGACTGTTCCCACCATCGCCCGGAGTTATGGTCTCAATTACTACTCCCATTTTCGCTCCACTGTAACCTTCCTCTCGACCACCCTACAATGGGAGCGGAAGCAAGAGGCAGGGGCGGCCTGTTGCCGAGCGGGTGGGCATAAATATGGCAAAAAGCGACCATAGAGGCATTATTATCATTACAGAAAAAACCCATAATGTGCTGTGTACATTTGGAGACTTAACGTCAACCATAACAAGAAGTGCTTATAAAAGTGTGTGACAGTGTTACACTCAGAGTTCAACTGACAGTCTGATTGATAGGCGAATAGATTAAGAACATTATGAAGGTTTAATGACAGCATCAGACTGTTCGTGTGTTTGCTGATTTAATGAGTTTCTGGAAAATCACACTCTAAGGAAATACATTAAAATTAGGATACTTATGCTATGTAGTCAATTGTATTGAAAAAAAAAATCAATGTAAAATCACTTGCAGAGCAGCATTATTTTAGTCCCTCAGAGTGCTGTACACACTAAAATGCTTTAACAATTTAAAAAATGAGTTATACTACATCATAACAACATAATAAGGCAAGGCACAAATGTGTGACTACTGACAACTTATTTATTTGAGCAAACGCTGGAAATTTGTAGAAACTTTACATGCACATTCAAGCATGTGAGGCAAACAGTGATCATAAATCATATCTATCAATATGTCAAACTGTTAGTTATCTGACTACACCCAGGACACTTTGGATTTCACATGGGACCTGCTAGTGAAGGGTCTGGGATCATTCTTTTTAAAATTTCTGCCCAATTTATCTTCTCTTGTGTGTTGATACAGACTGAGTCTCTGCTTATCACACTGAGGTTTTGTATGCGTGGCTGATTTAGACCTGCTGTATTCTTCAGGGGGGCTCTTTGAGGCATTTGCAGGGACAGACGACTTGACTGAGCTTTTGTTAACATGATTGTAGCAGCTAGGTGAGAAAATGGACTTGTGAGACATGATGGTCTTTCTGCTGTGATGTGAAGTCGATGCATCACCAGCACGGGGCAGCTGCAGGACTGTTGCTCGCCCTGAGTTTTCTGATGAGGATGATGTAACTGCTGAGCTGAATGACGAATAAAAAGAAAAATCATTATTATGAACTTGTGTTGGAGGATTTATACAGTCATGGTGCTGATTTACATAGTTATCATTATAAAGAAAGGGTTTTTTTACAAGGAACTTTGGTTTTACAAGAAAGTTTGGTGCCTCTAGAGACATATATTATTTATAATAAAAGGGTGAGAACAATCTTTGCATATGTATGGAGCTAGGCTTGCTGCTCCCTCGTTTCTAGCCTTTATGCTAAGCCGCAGAGACCACCTCCTGGCTGTGGCTCCAATTAACATACAGACCTCCGTATTAGTTTTCATATCAAACTCTGAGCCGTGAAGTGAATGGACAAATTCCACAAACTTCCCCAACTATTTCTTTAACTATATATTTAACTGACTTGCAGCGCAGCAGCAATGCAAACTGCATTACAAGATTCAGAGCTCTGGCAATTAACTTTAAAACTAGACATGAGGCTGCATAAAGAAGTTATGAACACATCAACATATCACTAGGGGTGGGACAAAATATCGATTTGGCAATATGTCATTGTCCTGACTCAAGAGATACAATTATTTAATTGCTTGCACCAAGTATCTATAATTTAATTTATTATTACCGTGCTCAAATCAGATTTCCTGGCCAGTTTGAGTCACCAACGTCACTATGCGGGGCCACTCATGACATGAATGTGGGTGATGTGAATGGAAATTAATTGGCCGACAAAGAAGTTGACAGCAGGATAATGTCGGACGTTGGTGAAAAGTGTTTAAAGCTAAGAGATGCACCAGCCTCTTTCAAGTCTAAAGTCTGGACCTACTTTGGCTTTTACAACACTGATGTGACATACAGAGTTTTTTACTCATTATGTAATGTATGCATTTTGTATTCTTCAGTTAAACAGATATTGTGATGTATCATTATGTGATTGTCTTGCAATATATCAATTATCCCACAATAGCTGTATCGTGAGATTATCGCTACCTGGGCCACTTACTGCATATTGTATCATGCCATGTCATAATGTATTGATTCATATCGTATTGTGGGTTATCCTGTGATTATCATCCCTAATTATCACCTTGTTAGCAACTTTGTTTACAGTAATTACATAACCAGCATTTACGGAGCAACAGTTTTTTTTGTTGTTGTTGTTGTCGTGTGTCAAGTTTGTTGGGTTTCTGTCAACCTGATGAATTAAATCCAGTATTGACTTTTTTGGAGCTTTATCAGCTCCTGAAGGAAATTGATACCTGGCCCTTTTTTGCCAAATTCTACATTGTGTTTACCAGCTGGCTGCTAACTGTGTGTGCCTGCTGCTTGGTGCATTAGTGGGATTTTAGAGCTTTTTCTCTGAAAACAACTGCCTGCTGCAGTCAGAGTGAACAAACGGTAAAACTGTGTTCCAGACAGCTAAACAATGAGCTCAATTTTGTTGTCAAGCTTGATAAAGCCAAGAGGAGCAGCAGATTCAGGTGATAATACATTGAAGGTTTCTTAGTACAGGCAACTTCTTTCACATTGTCACTTGATATGTAGTTCAGCTACAAAGCCACTTACTGAACTGTGGTCAGTTGTTCCTGGAGCTGCAATGATTGCCTCTCATCGATTGGGTAGAAGTGAAAAACAACCATCCCTATCAGCAGAAGTGCGATGGGAACTGGTGAGAACAGCACAATCAGAGCCGTCACCACTCCATCACCATGGTTACATGCACCTGCTCTGTAGCCCACTAACCTGCGGACGGGGAAAATAAAATGTGATAGCCCAACAGAGGCAGACAATAGCACATCAGGTGAGTGGACAGAGAATTTGCTCACTGTAATGCCATGGTTGATATCCCAACAGCCAGGCCTCCTGCTAGCTTATTGCAGAAGGCATAACAGGAGAAAAACAGAGGCTCCAGGTCTTTGAAGGATGGATGTGTCATGGCAAAGTCGTCTACAACATCTGGGAGCATGGACCTGTAGCGGATGCAGAACAAGCTGATGTATCACACATAACCACAAGTCATTTTGGACGAGGAGAACTGACTGGTCATCAAAACAGACCAATACTAGAATATTCATCACTGTCCAGGGTCAGGTAGAGGCAATATGAATGATTTATGTGCACCGCAGTCAGTTCTGATACTGATTAGATCTGACAGGGGGTTTGGGGAAGACTCAGAACTTTGTGTCCTAGCCTGAAAGTGACTCACCAGGGTAGCAAGAACATAGTTGCCACGCTGAACCCCATCAAAATGCACATAATCAAGAAGACTGGCAGGTTACTGGGAACACAGGCAACTACAGTCACTGCTGGGATGAAGAGCTGAGAGAGACATAAACAGAAAGATTAAAAATGTGGAGACTGACTCTTTTATGATTATTTCACAGATACATAGGTGAATTCTTACTGAAAGTCCAATGAAAACTGTGTTTTTCTTTCCTAGTCTCAGAAGAACTGTTTGCCACAGAGGAACGGCTATTGAGGCAGAGATCTGTAAAAATAGACAGTTACTTTGAAATTAAATTTTGTCTTGTTTAGGTTGCTGAAATGTTGCTTTTATAATCATCTTGGTAAGCAGGGTGTGATTCTATTAAGTTGCATGTCACCAGTAAAACCAGTAGGAGGTGCTGGAATTGGGCACCCAGCCCAGCTGCGTGACTGCAAAAGAGTGCAAAATTGCCCAAGGACATCTGAGACAGAAAAGGTACCGGACACAGTGAAAAGATGTTTGTGCTTTTATAATCATACGTGTATGACTTTTAAAGCACAAAACCAAATTAAAATTTGCAAAACTTTTTGCGGATATGCAAAGATGCTATGTTTAAAGGAATGCAGCAGAACTACTATGAGGTCAAACTGTACCTGAAATGCAAGTGCACTGAACACAAAGCCGAGCACCAGGCGTTGGTAAGGAATGTGGCATATCAGCATCCTCAACGAGATCAGATAGGAAGGTCGCACTTTGTCATCAGTGCAGAGAGGTGCTGAAAATAAAATAATAAGATGTGAAGAAAGGGACAGGATTAATCTTTGAAATAATAAATTTTTATAATATGATATAATATAACATAATATCAACATAAACCACTAACCACTTCTCAATGACTCACCCCGCTGCTCCTGCACCCCAAGAAAGAGAACCAGACTGCAGAGGAAAAACAAGGCACCCATGACCAGAGCTGAGATCAGGAAAGCCTTTTGCTGCAAGAATACACATATTAAATATTTAAAAATAATAATAATAAAGCACAATTATGCTGTCATAAAAAACAGAGCCTACCCAGAGGCATACAGACACACATAAACAGGGCTTTTTTCTTTAGATATGTAACCTGCATACATATGCCTTCAGATGGGCTAGTTATTCCACTTAAAAGTAATCAAGACTACAACTTGGATGATTAGTAATGATCATTTCGATTCATGTTTATGTTGTAGAAACAATTCTAAATTTTAGGAGACACACAATATTCACTTTCATGCCATAGTTCAAATAAAATTTAACACAAAGCTGGAGCTAAAGATGGTTAGTTATTAGCGTAACAGCCAGGGAAATAAGCCAGCCTCACTCTGTGTGCAGGTAACAATATTAGGCTATTTAAACTCAAACTAAATGTAAGTGTTAATCTGTGAACTTTTAAATTGCTGGATATGGATTTAATTATTTAAAGAAAGAGTTAAGCCAGCTCATTCCCTTCATTTTCACCATTACGCTTGAAAGCAACTATAGACAGTTAACATTAGCTTAGCATAACAACTTGGGGAATGAGCTAGCCTCACTGTGTCTGGAGGAAACAATATTAGCCTATGTAAGCTCAAACTGAGTTTAATGTATCTGTTAACTTTGAAGTTGCTGGAGGTGGGTTTTATTACTTAAACATAGAGTTAAGATAGCTAGCTAAACTGTTAGCTTAGTATAACAACCAGGGGAATGAGTCTCTCTGTAGGAAAAAAGGCGCCCCTCTTTCCTTTTAATTCCTGGCAAGAAAACAAAAGTGTTACTTATTAATTTGTTTTAGGAATACGCTTCCATTAAATCTGGTCTGTTTCTCCCTCATTTCAGTTGTAAAAGGGGTTAGGAACAAAATCATGAGAACAAACACACAGTTGAACACAAAACAATGGCTATTGAGGTAATAACAGAAAATTACAGGGTAACAAGATATCCCTGTGACTGTGTGAGCACAATACTAAAGCAATGCTGCTAGGTAGCCAAAGAAATGTGAGTTATCTCAGTCAGAGTCAGTGCAGTGGCAACCGTGTCCCGTAGTGATGCACTGTGTGGGGAAGATGTGCTTTGAGGGGTGTCACTATCCAGATGTTGACAGGCCTCTTGCTTCTCTGTGTTGTACACGGCTACAACTTGACCCTGAATTATAGAAGCCAAAAGCATTGCCACCATCTCCACACTCATTCCTGCCAAAGGAAGACAGAGCAAGAGTTCTTGTGAGGGAAATGGCCTACATTCTGTTTGGCATGACCTGAGAATAGGGATCTGAGGTAAGTGTAAGTGATGGTGCTCTTACTGTAGGCTGTGGCAGAGTCTCTGTCTCTGTGATCTCCCCCCAGGAACATGTTGAGGGAGAGGTAGGGAACATTGTAGCACTGTTTAAGGATGACAAGAGAAAACATGACACCAACTGACAGCTCATGAGCGCTCGGAAACTCAGTAGCCATGGTGACACAGCTTGGAGCAAAATGGCAGCAGCAACACTGACATGATGACAGTGTGAAATTCTGTCACCATGGAGACAAAAGAAGGATGGGGAAAACAGTAGTAAGGGAAAGAGCAGACCAAGGCCCAAAATGTCTGGATGACCAAGAAATGGGTACCAGCAGTAGAGGAGAAAATAGTCAAAACCTTCCCAAAAAGAAAAATACCAAAAATACTCAATTTCAAGTATTCAGCCATTACTGTATATGTGTGTGTGTGAAAAACTTTTTTTTTTTTCCAGAACATCAGTGCACTGAGTAGTAAACACTTTGATTATTAGGTAATCAACCCTTTATTTATATAGCCTATTATTTTTAATTCAAAAAGGCCTATGATTGTTGATTGTTGATATGATTTTTTTTGTAGCACTTTGAGATCTCCTGATGAAAAGTGCACTAGAAATAAAATTTATTATTTTTATTATTATTATTATTATTAGGTGTTAAATAACGGACTGCCCTCTGCTGGACAAACTATGCAGTTACGAAATTTAAATCACTTGTCCATGCATTTTTTCTGGCCTTAAAATCCAGTTTTTATATGAGCATACGTCCGTGAATGTAATGCTGTTACCAATATACCTGTGATAGGCCAATACTGGCTAATAGTGTCAGCAAAATGATATAACAGTGGAGCCTTATTCACAAGTGTATTTAAACCTTTATTATGAGAAATATATGTAAAAAAAATTCTAAGAATGACCATCTTTGCTATATTTTTTGTTGAGATGTATAACGTTATTTCACGTTTCCAACTATGTGCCTGTAACACTTACACTGACTTACACTCATGAGGGTCTCAAACAGGCAGGCTGCTGCGAGGAACCGCAGCACACTGACAGGCTGAGACACTGAGCCTCCTGGCACAGACCACAGCAGCAGATAGGACAGGACACCAAACGGAGTGGAAAGAACCAGCCTGTGAGATAAACATCGTTGGCTCAGTGGAACACAGAGCCGGAGGATGCATCACATGCTAATTCAAAATGACGTGTGTTAAACATGAGGCTCCGACGACCAACCATGGGGTGAGTTTGCCAATGGGTGTCCAGTTACTGCGTGCCACCAGATATCCTACCAAAGGGTCAGTCACAGCATCCCAAGCCCGACTCACAAATAAAATCATGGAGACATAGGAGGCCTCGATCTGTGAAAGACTGAGATGCTTTATTTTGAAATTCAGATAAGGAGACAGGTTTGTAAAATAAAAAAAACAAACAAAAAACAGCATATCTGTGGTTGTTCTTTAAAAGCTTCTGTTGACATAAATGAATACAACTCTCACCTGCACAACATCCAGAAGAAAAATCTGCAGGGAAACACCCATAGCGACTGTGGTCATCTGATATGGGACCCCACCCACAGCATAACACATCTTCCTGGCCAGAGGAATCCCCCCCGACCCCTGGGAAGACCAGAAAGAAGAGCAGGTAGTGTGGAGGGAATAGTTGTGTTTATGCATGTCTGACAACTAACTTTTAAATAAATATTTGTTCCCGTTCGCATACATTTTTTCAGTTTTCACGCTATGAAAGTGTGTTGCAGGTCATTTAAAGTTCAGATTTCTATCTTCTAAATGAAGATGAAACTGGTTCTCCTATTTTGGCTCACTAACTCTTGATTATTACAATTGGTGATGTGGATTAAAGTGTTTAATGATGGCAGGTACAGCGAAACAACAGTAAAATATTGACTAAGTCTTCCTTTTTTTCAGTTTGTTATCTGCACTAAATGACCACAGGTTTGAAACTTCGATTTGATATTCTGTGTTAAAAAAGATGAGTGCTTTTCGTTTTGCTGTCTTAAATCAGGAGCCTTTTGAATTTAGACACCAATAACATTTCTAACCATTCATCAAAACAGCTGAGAGAAACTGCAATAAAATTGATATAAGGGGTAAAAAAAAAAAGGCAGAATCAGTAGTCAACATCTGTGAGAGAAATAATAACTTTAGCTGACAGTTTACTAATGACACCTACAAAATCTACATTGAAAAGATTAATGTGCAAAAGTACAAGGACAAAAGAAAAACTGATAAACTTACCGTCTGATCTTCGTTGCAGGAATTTCTGTCGGTGGTTTGTTTCAAAAACTGATTCTTTATTATCTGCACTTGATTTGTAAAATCCTTCAGACAGCTCATCCTTAGAAGTTAAGGGGAACAACACCACGACATGGACTGTTAGTTACAATCAGACACTGTGTGTATTAGACAGCAGCTCTCTTGGACACACTCATGTCTTACCCGTTTGACACCGGATCTGGTTGAACAACCCCTTTGTCTTTAAAAGTGAGGTGCCCTTATCCAGCACACCTGCTCAGATTTACAATAACAATGAACGAATGAGCTCAACAGTAAAGCTAATTATGTTTGAGTTTCTTAATAAAACACGATTTAAGCAATCAGAATTTTTACTGTCGTTTGAAACTTTTAATTGACTTTGGATGCAGGTGAGTTGAAAATGCCAGATGGAAGTTGATAGGTCAGTAATAAAGCAAAGGGCACCTGCTCCTTGTGGTTTTTAAAGACGCGCATTTCATGATTATCAAAGCAGAATTCATTTGCACTCTTTATCCCATGTGATATATATGGGACTCCAGTTACAACACCAGTGCACAAAGTGTACAAAACCTTAACAGCTAAAAAAAATACTCTTGTTTTAAAAGTTTAATACCTTTTAAACAACTAGTTAGTTGTTAAGTAATCCACGTTTTAAAAAAAAGGTGGAATGTCATTCGAGTTTCAGAACTTTTTTTGTCAAATGTGTTCGGTTTGTTTTGTGTAGTTTGTAAAAATCATTTTCAATACTTGTATTTTGTTGCAAGTGTGATATTTATCCTATGTTTGCTCTATATTTATAAGTTTTTTTGTGAACATCCATTTTGCTTTAATGACCTCTATTATGATATAATTTAATAACCTTTCATGTTTGAACTTTTTTCAACACATTCTCATCTTAATGTATGTAAAATAGTAGTAAAAATGCTAAAGATAATATTTTTAAAGATAGCTGTAATTTGATTAGGTAGGTAACATATAAACAAAAGTTCATTTGGATGTCAAAAATATCAAAGTAAATCTGCCTAAATTAAAACATAAAAATAATTCCTGAGCTTCTGTTTGAGTTTAAAGTAAAAAAACAAATAAACACCAATTTCTTACTAACATTGTAAAAAATCTCAGAAATTCATCAATTCTCAGACAAACAAGATGTAAAGTTTAAACTTTGAATAAACCAAACTAAAACTTAGGGTTCTGCACTTTAAATTTAAGATTTTTAAAAGAGTTAATACGCAATTGGTTTGGAATCAGTAAGAAATTGGAGAAAAATTTGCACTTACAGGTTCGCTCTGACCTCTTGTGGAGCAGCAATGAATCTTTGCCCCATTAAATAAAACCTGTCGATCCAGTTCTTCATCTTCCTGACTACCTAATAATTAGCAATGTCATGATCAGCAAAATGAAAAATAGATTCAGAGCAACTACATCTTTTAAATGCATTTACGTTAAAATATTGACGTGCATATACATAAAAAAGAATTAGAGTTTAAGCTGGTGCTCAGATCCTTCTGGGAGAAATGCATCACTGTGTTGGCTCTGTAAATAAATCACTCAGTAACAAACAAGATACGTGCATCTTTCAATCTTTAATGCTGTTCACTTACAGTCAGAGGACCCCTCGACATCCCCGTTGTGAGACACATACACACCCAAAAATTGAAAAATCAAGATAACAAAACAGAAAAATTTCTCACGATAGAAGTAAAAATAGTTGTTTCAACCAAATTTTTCAATTTTGTAAAATAACAATTAAAAAATAACATCAAAAACCCTAAAATAAACAACAAGGGAACCAAAAAGGAGTGAATTATCTGGAGGAGAGACACATCCACCTCTTCATCATGAGATCAGTTTAACACCAGTTTAATCATAGGATCCTATCACTTCAAGTATTTTGCATTTTTTATTTTGAAATTTTTACTCATTTTAGCTT
>JAQLOL010000002.1:23218604-23234778 GCA_029783665.1 Naso thynnoides | reverse complement strand
GGAGGTCTAGCCGATTAATCAAATTTGATTTTTTTATGACAATTTTGGCTTCCAAGGATTAGGACAACAAGATCTAATGATTATTGTGCTGCCTTTTTTTTCCCTTAGTAATGATGCTCGTTGTGTCTTGTGCTAGCAAACCAGCGCACCCTCTTTCTTTACCTTGGCGCATTTTCAACCTCCCTTAAAGTCAAAACTCACTGTCAGCCAGGCTATGGCATGTTTAGCTTAGCTTGAGCCAAGATGACAGACATCCTGTGGTTAATGGGAAAGTTAAAATGAATTAAGCTGTTAGACAGCAAGATATCAAGTGCACATACACACAAACTTTCACACAGTCAACTTGGGTTGGGAGCGTAGGCATGGAAGATTGTTATGCACTGTGACAGTCCTAAAACCTTGTACAAATAAGTAAAAAGAGAGCCTACGCATGACAGCTTGCAGCACATTTATCAGTTCTCTAAGGGACGACTGTGTAAACTGTGTAAAGGAAAATCAATTGTATCTTTCATATCAAACTGAAAAACAGGGCAAAGGAAAGTCCACAGTGTCACGCCACAGATTACATTTATTATTATAATTTATTTTTGTTAAAACTGTTGAATGTGCAGCTTTTTTAAGTTTAAAACAAGCATTATGTTTCCAAAGTCAATGAGTAATCTTTATAAATAGTCATAATTATGACTTACTCAGAGAACTACTAGCAGAGAGAGAGAGAGAGAGAGAGAGAGAGAGACATAGGGATGCAAATGATCTAAACTGGGTAGAAAGAAGTTAAGTTTGCCTCTTAGTTCAGTGCGGCACTCTTTCTTGACTCCTGACCCTCTCCACATTTTGCTTTCATAGACCTGCAGCAACACACTACTGCCCCGTAAGAGTTAATTAAACAGGTTGGGATCTTGGTGAAACATTTACCTCGTCGCAGGCCTGGCAGCGCGGCTTGAGCCTCTCTGCGTGATGGCGGCCGCAGTAGATCTGGCCGTCCTGAAAGAAGTAGATGAGATCGACGAGCAGCTCGCTGCAGGAGGCACACTGGAAACACTGAGGGTGCCAGCAGCTGCCGTGTCCTGCCCGACTGGCAAACACTGCTATGTCTCCACCGCAGATCTGTCTGCCACACTGGAAAAATAGATTTGGTTGGGGCGGGGTGGAGTGCAGATGGAAGGAAGTTAGCTGGTGCATCCTTCAACAAACGGTGAACTCACTGCAGTTTGCTTCTACAGCCCTGTAATCATTAAATTCAAGTGTGCTGTGGCCCCTGAGCAATGCCTGCACCTACTTGCACCTGAACCTGCTCCAGTCTTATAAAAACAAATTCTTCTTCTACTATGTTGTTTAAATAGATTTTAACTGGTTGTTTTTGAGCTTTGCATTGGCCCGTCTGATGAGGGAATCAACAGCGTTTTTTTCTAAATACAAAATAAAAAATGCTGCTCTACCTGCTGGCAGATGGCTCCTGTCATAGTTACTGGGAAGAGTCTAACGACGCCTCGGCCCAAGTTTTCTCTTTTCCGCTGCTGACTGAACAAGCGCAGCTCCTTCTTCTCCTCGTCGTCCAGAGAGTTGCAGTACTGCGGCTGCCAGAAACACACACAAACTTGTTGAAGTGTGAACACAAACATAATTTCTAAACCTCATTTACCTCTTAAGTTCCTTTGTAATCGTTTTAATAATTTCGTAACTATAATTGAGAAATTGATTGCATCATCTCACTTTCAACAAGGTCTTGACAAGTCCTTACATTTTACCAACTGATGGGTGGTGCATTTAAAACATAAAGTGGAAAAAAAGACAAAATAACAGAGAAAAATTTTGTGATAATATGAACATGTAAAGAGCAAACAGGCAAACTCTGAATAATCCAAAAGATGTTGTTGATTTGATATACTGCGGTAAATTGTTCCGACCAATTGGGGCCTTAATATCGAATGTTTACCATTTTCTGTCAAAACGTAGGGAACAAAGTGGAAAAATGATCCAAGTGTCTTACTGGCTGTTCAAACTGCCTTAAATAACCTTGGTATTTACAAGAAATGCATTTAAAAATTTATATAAACCAGCAAAACTTTTTTTTTTGGCATGAAGAGTCTTATGTGTATCACATAGATGGGCAGGACACAGACAAAATAAATCACTAACACAACAGGTAAACATCAACAATGGTAAGACCAGAAATAATCCAAAATGGGTAACGTGATTGTGCAAAAACTTTTTCCCCCCTATGATTAAAGATGCACTGTGCAGCTGACAACATTGATTTTACTGTTAGATGTGCAGTGCGCTCTTTTCGTTCTTGTGTACTCTCTAAACCTTACAAGTGTAAACATTTGGATTTTAAGTACATCTAAAAGTCATGCAAGTTCTTGTAAACTGCCGTTCCATTTATCAAGACTTGTTTGTTTATTGGTCTGTTACAACATTACACAGACCTTGGTTTTGTTTTGTTTTTTTACCACAGCATCTATGTGAAGGTTGAAAGAAAGCTTAGAAATACATAAAGGAGTTGCCCAGGTGCGTCCAAACTTTTTTCAAAGAGGGCCAGATTTGATCATGTGAAAATGCCCAGGAGCCAGCGGTTCCTCCTGACATTTATTTCAAGCATAAAATAAAAGTTTGCCATGTTTTCCAATTAGCATGGCCATTTCCTAGCTTGCTCTGGAGGTTTCTTCATTTGACTCACAGGCTCGTGTGAAGAAACCGCTGTTGTGAGGCTGTGAGGCCCTAAAAGCTTGTCGTATGCATTAGCACGTTTTGTCCATTAATGTCTCTTAACTTTGAAATCCTTATACAGGGGAATGGCCGCCTGGCAAATTAGGCAAAAACAACTGTTTTGATTTTAGTGAAAAAATATTGTAATTTCCATCTCTCCTGAAAGCTGCAGCCCTCAGCATCAACTTTCCTTTTTTTTTATCTACAGTCACCATGGCAGAAATTAGCTGGGAGGGGTCACAGCATGGGCGGCACAGCCAGGTGAAGCTACACAGTGGTGCTGCCACCATGAGGTAAAAAGAGAAACTGCATCTTGAAACTGCACAATTTATTAATTGTTTGACAGTACTGGCAGGACATAAATGTTACATTTTAACACAGAAACTTAGGGCCCCATAAAATCTTTGGACATATCTGGAGCAGACTAATGGACTGTATGTATATGGCATGTCATCGAGTGTTGCAGTGATGTTACCTCACTGTCGTGGGCTGGAAGCTGGTGCAGCAGTTGTCTGATTCGGTATCTCTCCCCTGGACTGTTCACATAAGGCACTCTGTCCTCTGGCAAGCAGCTGAAATACTGATATACCTGTACGAGGAAACAAGCGCGTTCATATGAATGCCTTAATGACACAATACAGAGATCTATCTACTCAATTACAGAGCAATTTATCCAATTGCAGTCATAAATCAAAGACAAAGAATATCTTTTTTCCATAGTTCTAAAATTGTTGAGTATGTATGAACACGTCCAAGTGGAGGCGCGCTTCATGTCTCTGCATCCTGGCTGTTACCTGTTCGGGCTTGAGCCCAGGTGGGACCCATGCGTACTCCTCCGAGGCGCAGCCTGAGTCGTCGTCCGAGATGGAGTGTCTCTGGAAGTCTGACACGAGCTTCGTCATCATCTTCTCCAGCTGGCCCGGCACTGAACGCACTGCATGCTCCTCTCGCACACACTTGCAGTGCACGCAGATCTTCCTGTGGAGAGGAGGACAGCTTTGGGCTTCACCTCAAGGACTTTTTACTGATTTACAGCGCAAGGCAAAGCAGATCGAATGTCAAATAATTTAAGATATATCACAGGTGGGTTTCTCTGGCGCTTCAGGTGCTAAGGTGCAAACCGCAGTGTTAAATTTGAACCTGGCTTCTACTCTAGTTCCATTTGATACAGAAGAACTTTAAAAATTATACTGCCGACAGGTTAAGTTGATTTTTAAACCCTATAATTAGCGCCGAAGAAAATTTGACTCTTATTGAGCTGAAGTGGTAAAGCCAGCTTCTTAAATAACCCCTAACACTCTGAAAGTAGTTACTCCTCACACCGCATTCATACGGGCACACCCACATAACCATATTAATTATGAACACACTTTGCATTGGAGACATGATGTCTTGAACCAGCCCACACACATTCTTGCGGTTGACTCAACGAGACTCTTTGCAGCCAAAAAATTACTAATACAACAGTTGTCACACCGGCACACACAAGTACAATCACAGATCATAAAAAACAAACTCTAACTTGTCGGAAAATTCTGAACATTGTTCAGTTTATGTATGCTGTGTGGTGTAACCAGAGGAAACTCGTTTTCATCACAGATGTTATTGAGGATCGGGCAATCCAGTTAATGCCCACATGACACTCACACATCTCAGCAGATCTGCATCAGGACCAGCACGTCCCAAACAAGCTACTATCAAACAGGCAGGAAATGAGGTCACGGATATAAGCCTGGCTGTCAATCCCGAGGCAGTTAAGAGAGGGAGGTGAAGATGGAGTAATAATCTCCCTCTGCCTTGTATTAGACCCCATCTTATCCCCTGACACACTGCATTCAAACTGCTGGTGGGCGCCTCTGCATGTCGGACCTGTGGAGTCTTGACTGGAGCGCCCTGGGGTGACAGTAAGGTGTAGGTGTCATGTGTGTGTGTGTGGACGCGACAATGTGGCCATATGCAGCATAATGCATGTGTGCATCTCTGTTACGATTGCATAACAGACTGCCAGCTGGCACTTGTGGCTCAAGTTCACAAGGCACAAAGCTGCTTTATTCGAGCACTCAACCCCCACACAAACCAAAAAGCAAACCCACAAACACACACATACACACACACGCGCACAACTGCTTGTAAACTGCACAGAGCTCCTCTTCTAATCAATCGTCTTAAAACTACTCTCCTCTCTCTGAGATGTTGGCGACGGCCGATAATTGCTGCATGTCACAGGATGTGCATCACTCTCTTTACTCAACACAAGTTAATTGTTAAGGAGTTGACAAAACAGAGAATGCTGCTATATGATCCCGGCCTCTGTTCTCAGAACCAGGCCAGTGAACACTTGTAATGTGCAGCTGGCACCTCACAGACCAATGATCACCAAGCAGGTAGAACCAACATAAATAATAGTAAACACAGCAAGTCAGCTTAGGCTAAGCCATGTTGGCACGAATCTGACCCCAGCTGTGTTTGTGTGTGTGTATGTGTGTGTGTGTCTCTGCGAGCAAAAGTGGGAGGTAGGGGGCTGCGAGACACATGCTGATGTAAGTGGGTAGGAGGCCACAGTCAGTGACTTGGCACGATGGAACAGATGGCAGATGCACCACATCTTACCCAGTCTCACCCCACCAGTATCCATCCAGCCCCCCACCTGCACCCCCAGCCTCCACATGATTAAAGCATTTATAACAGGGATATAATCAGCAGAGGGTGTCAACCCTCACATGCAACCTACAGTAATTAAATTGGGAGATGCCGATCTGGATGAATTTGGGGTTTGAAAGTGTCCATGCCTCAGTTTAAGCCGCTCCAGACATCTTGATATCAGGGCAAAGTCTGAGTTTGTAGTACACTTCTTCTGTGAAACACCCAAACTACTTTATTTATTTATTTTTGTGATATACTGCATCATATCGTGATGCATATCCTAATGTGAAATCCCTGTCAGTACCCACCCCTTAAGTTCAGTGACACAAAAGAACATTTTTGCATTTAACTTTTATTTGTCATTTTTATATTACTGCAGCTGCATACACTGTGTTTGATACTTTGTCAATACTGAAATAAAATTGGAGAGGAAATTTTAAATTAAATGCTTTGACTACATTTGTCCACTAAATTATCAATATAGTGTGATGCCATGTATTAAGACTACCCAGACTGTACACAGCAGCTTGTATTTCGGTTCTGTTTTTACATTTTCAATGAACTATGTGGCATATAGCAATATATCGTGATATAACTGTATCGTAATGCGTATCGTATCGTGAAGTCCGTGCCATTACTCTCCCCTATTACATTTACATGGATAAAAAGGCCAAAACCACAAATTAGCAAACAGCCCAGCCAAAGTATAGTGTACTGTGGCCTATTTTATTCACAACAGTCATTGTTTAATCATGACTTCAGTAACTTAAAAGCAGCACATTTCTCAAGCCCATTTCAACTCTGCAATTTACCAGCCCCTGCTGCGCTGAGCCGCGTCCTGTTTATTATTGGAGTCACAAGCCTCTGATGTAACACAACATGAACGTGTCCCCTCTGGCTATGTAGGCCTTCCGCATTTGGTGCTGATACACAAGTCAAAAATCTGAGGAGGAAGTTCCAAATGACGGATAATCCAATCAAATACACTTTGATTGTCCTGATGGAAAGTTATGAGCAGCGTTGACTCCAACTAGATAGTTGTCACTCGTATTGTTCACTGAACTGAAAATTGAAACTGAAATGACTGACAGAATTGTACCTGATAAATCATTCAAGTCATTTAAAAAGCACTAATGTCTAACATTTCCTCATTCCACCGCAGATGTGAGCTTTTACTGATTTTTTTTCTTACTGTTTTATTTTGTTGTAAAATGAATGCCTTTGGGTCCCGCTGTATCTCAAAAAAACACAGTGAGCTCTGGACATTTTGTAGAGAAAACAATAAGTTGAGAAAAATTATATCAGTTGAATGAAAGAAATTGTTAGTAACAAAATCAGATCAGTGGCATCTTAAATACCGACCTTAAGAAAAGCCAGCTGACTTGTCCTAAAAGTCATTGTGGGGGAACATCGATGAGTTTGAGTGCCAAATAAAGTGCACAGACACATGCGATAATTCAAGACTATTCTATTTCAGCATAACATCTGTGTAAATACAAACTGTGCAGCTGGGAAACATAAAAACTAAGATATACAGGGGAGCTGCACTGTACTGAATCTACAATGAGCTTTGTGTGTTAGCAACCAAGAGACACAGCAGATGCTGCTTTGGACGAGAATCAACATCAACAATCTGCCTCTAAATTTGCTTTACTGAACTAAAACATCGTCACTGAGGCTGCTGTTGCTGCAGCTGATGCTGTTTTTGATGTATCGTTTGTCTCTGTTTACCTGCTATAGACAATCAACTCAGAGAATAAACAACATAACTATAATGAAGTAATGATGACATAAACTTTAAGTAATAGAAGCAATGTGCTTTATTATTGGCCCTAATTAGCTTTGGTTCAGGAAATCAGTTTAATGTGGTTATTCTCTTTCAGTTTATAATGTGTTTTTCTTCTATATCTTTAATTAAAATGTCATCTTTATTAAAATATAATATAGCCTTCCATAGGGCAGCATAATTAATCGAAAGAGCAATATGGCCTTCAGTAAATTTTAAATTGCTGGATGGTGGAATGCCTGTTAAAGGAGAAATGCGTGCGTCAAATAAACACTTTAATTCAAAATGGCTGTGATGTAGAGTTGTCCTGGTCTACACATCATATTCAGAGACCGCAGAAAACATCTTTGTTTTGTGCATTTCGCTGAAAAAGTCACACCATAATTATTCTAATATGTTTTCCAGTACAAAAAGAATTGTAATAATGTAAAAATTATTATTCCCTCTAATATCAGAAACCATATCGCACTTGGAATACTGATCCAAATAATTCCAAGTTGACACTTTTTCTAAATTGTGCAGCCCTAGTCTTCCATGTCAAGATGCATTACAGCAAGCCAGCTGTGTACAGGCGAGGTGAGTCACAACACTAAGTGTACTTGACGTCATGCTGTACACCTGAAGTCGCCACAGATACAATGTGGGCAAAACAACATGAAGTCAGGCTAGAAAACACGAGAAGAATCACACTTTAAACACGCACGCACAAAAGCTTCCCGTTTACCCACATCTCCCAACTTAATAACTGTTTGAGTTTCTAGTCCCTGTAATTCTGCGTGACAGTAAAATATGGCTCCTTCAGTACCTGCTGTAATCATGTCAAATTAGTCCAGGTTGGTTTGTTGATGCTGTCCCATCCAGACTTGTCTTCCGCTGAAGCTGTGAAGCTTTGCATCCGACGGGCGCTAACAACTGCCTGCCTGTCAGCCCGTCTGTCAGTGAGGGCTGGATGTTCTATGGCAGCTCCTCTCCATGTGATAACTTCTCCGTCCGCTCGGCTCTTTTCAACGTCCCCGCCAACCCCCGAGTCCCACCCTCCTCCGTGCTGACAGTTGGCCCAAACAAAAGGCTTGAACACAACCACACACTGCCAGAAACACACGTCTCAAAGTACACACAGACACACATGCACGATCATGCGATTTTTAAATTTACTTAAAAAGATAAGCAGAAGTACACATGCAGCAGACTTGTACTCACGCCGCCTCTGAAGACACCAAACATCAGACTCTCAGTGACAATCGTGAAGAGTAAACTAACTGTCTGTTCTGCTCGGACCGAGCTGCTGTCATTGTTTCATAACAGATGGACGACTGTTTGCTTTGATGCAGTTATTAATCATAGAAATAAGTAGGGCAGATTTCCAGCCTGTGAGCAATGCCGTGCTGTGCAGTATTTGTCACATTATGAGATCAAGATGGCCATGCATGACCACAAAGTATCTGTGGTGAAACATCAAGTGGGCAGCATGACGTTCAGTCTTTGTGAAGTCACGACGCAGCTTTGAAATTATAACAGCTCATCAGATTCGGTCGATCACGTCTGCCAGAGAAGATTCAGCATTATTCACTTCTCTTCTCTTTCATCAATACTTCTATTTTTTTTTTGTTGTGGGTTGAGCCCAAAACTTTTTGGCACTTTTAGTAACACTTGAATAACTCAAGCAGAAGAGTCAGAGATGCTGCAACAGATGACAGACAGTTGATAAATCCATTAGTCAACTGACAAAAAATGAATGTTTGTGACAAACATTCATTTTGTTTTTGGCTTCAAAAATGTCAGAATTTACTATCTGCCTTTGTCTTTTGGGATAATAAACTAAACATATTAGCATTTTGGACAGTTGCTCAAAAACAACCAAAAACAGGCCATTTGATTCGGAGATTGTAATGGAGAATTTTCACTTTTCTCTCAAACAAAATTATTATTTAATTATGAAAACAATCATTAGTTAAGGTTCCATTCCAGTGTTGCTACATGTCATTGTCCTTTGTCAACATCGGCCACACAAGTCACATAAATAAAACCCATCTCCCCCAAAATAGCTTTATCTATGACATATTGTTTTTGTTTACATTTTGTCCATACTCAATAAACACCACAGAAAGTATCTGAAAATGTGTGACAACCTTAGTGAAAAGAACATTTGTGTCAAAATCCTTTGTCAGGCTAATATTTGCGCATGGAAGGCAGCACTTGTAAAGAACTATTTTTCTAGGCCTAACAACTTTTGTCTCAAAGGCTCCCAGCTCCTCTCTCTCTCTCTCGCTCAGCGACTTTTGAGCACATAAATGTAGTCATGCTTTTTAGAAGGTTGAATTACCTATAGCGAGCAACTTTCATATTTCCTATAGTGTTTATATTCTCTGTTTCAACATGGTTGGCAGTGTTTAAAAATGCAGTCTGAGATCCACTAAAGTAAACACTTTGTTGAATTTTTACAAACAACATTTGTAGAATGGGGCGATCTCTGCTGATGGCGAAAAGAAGTCAAAAATAAACTGTTATGGTCCTTTAACGTAATGAAGTTTCTGGGCAACTTTCTTTAACACAGCAAATCCAGACCATTGTTCTTAGTTATACAGATTTATGGTACACATCAGTATATTTGTAATAAAACTGCAGGGAATCCAGTGAAGCTGCCATAAGATAATCCTTGATGCGCTGCTGGTGTGATAATCTATAACTGAGACACTGTGCAGCACGGTAAAGTGAAGCCCTCCTTAGATCTGATTTTAAGAAACAGATGGGCCTTGTCCTATAACCCTCTGCCACTAATTAGTGACTGAGTAATTGCCGCATGGCCACCCAGACTAATAGTGATGGTGACTTTGAACACTTCTGAAGCGTGGCGGGGACCTGTGGGTCACAAGTAACTCAATTCACTCGCCGCTGGGCAGCGGAAGCACCATCTGCCCCCCGCCTCACTTTAAGCTCTGATTGAGAAAGCTCAGGATGAAGATGGATCACTTCCCTCTCAGCGAGCAGCAGCAGCTACGCCTCTGGTCACTCGGCTGCTCGACTCCATCGGGGAAGGTGTGAGTCTAAATTGGTTATTAAGGAAGATGTAATTAGCAGCAGAGTCTGGGGTCTTAAAAAGTGACCCCCATAAATCTCAATCATTAAATCACTCTCATGTTCCTCATTCTCCTCGATCAGCTAAGAGACCTGAAATGTCTAAACAACACATTTCCTTTTTTAACCGCCTCCTAAAAGTCGATTCAGATCTGTCCTTCAGCCAAATGCATAAGATTCCATAAACCGTAGCATTATGTTAATGCTAAACAGATTAAACATACTGTAAACAGATCGATGCACACAGAGGCTTGACATCCACCAGAGAGTGGCCCGAGGTAGAGAACAGCACACGTGTTTTAGATTACATCCTAACTTCTACGCTTTTGTCTTGACCTGAATAGAGGGAACAGAACTGAAAAAAAAAGCTAAAAGATACAATTACAGTCTTTTGGTTACATGAAGTTCGCATTCTTGTGCCTTTTGTTTTATTCCACCCATCACCAAGCCACAGCCATGCAGTGCCCATCTGGGACTTTGAATGCAGACTTTGTAACCAGAAATAAATCTTGGTTCTTTCTTTTAAAAATTCATTTAGTTGTGTGCAAAACTTTGTGATTGTACTCTGCAGTCTAAAAGTCTGGAACATCTAAACATAATGCAACGTTCTTGGCAACAAAAAATGATTTATCTGGATCTTACAGCTTTTTCCAAGCAACTAACTCTTCGCTTCTTCTGCACTGGTATAAGGAGCTAGTAATAAAGAAAAGGATATTATGTTTATATCTAATGCTTAAAGAGGGACAAATGCCATATTTTAACAAGGAAAGTAGCAGGGAAATGAAAGAAAGTGGGGAGACAGAAGGAGGTAAGAAGTGGTCGAGAGGGTTACTATCACAGCAGTAAGGCCTAATCTTATTAGCATGATTGACGGGATTAGAAAAACCAAGAGCCCCAACCAGCTGGATATTCACTAAAGGACTAAAGGAGAAGGAGAGGAAAGAAAAAGGGATTCAAGTGAAAGCGTGCAAGAACTTGTGCACAGAATAAACTAAGTTGTTGTTTGGGAGGGATTTTGATGGAGGTTGACATGTGAACAAATAGGTGTAAGAGGCTCTTGTAGGCTGACATTTCAAGTAGCCTGTGCCTCCGTTTCAAAAGAAAGACTTATGAGACGTAAAAGCTCTTTTGCTGCAAAGACTCTTACAGTTGCAAAACTCTCCAAACGCTCCAAAACATTTTACAGACATCCTACATACACTCCTCCATCTGCTGAGCAGAACTCGCCTCGTGTCCATAAAAACCTGTTCCAGCTGAACTGCTGATCTGCACTAAAGAAAATTATTCTTATCAAGCAACACAATGCTTTCACCTTAAAGGCCTCCTGGTGAGCAAATCCACCATATGGTCGTATCTTCAGTACAATAAATGACAAATACGACAGTGACACAGTACTAAGTACAAATCACTGGGCTCAGACATGCAGCACATGTTGCAGGAGGACTATCGGTAATCCTGCTGCTCTATAGTGCTTCAGTTTTCTAATGACGATGAAGTCGACTCAAACCAAATGCAGCTGCTTCTGCTGCAGATGTCAGAGCTTAATGGCACTCAGCCTGCAGGCCTGATTCTTTGCGAGCAGAGGGTCAGGAAGGCTGATAGGCTCTGTGAACATCATGTGGCGCCCCGGCTGGGTCATGTTTGTTGTCTTTTAACGTATATCTGCACTCATGGTGTACACAGATCGCAGCTAAGCTGATTTCTGTCGGTAGCCATGTTACTGTTGTTCCTAAGACGTGAAAATACACAAACACAAACAGTCTGACTCCTGAACTATGGATGCTTATAGATTTAATCGTTACACTTTTACCTTCCCAAAAACCAAAAAGCGCCTTTATGTCTAATTAATAAATCAAGAACCATTACATTTTGTTCTCGCTAGTAGCAGCATATTATAGCTGAAAGTCAACCAGTGAATAAATGTATTTGTTGGAGCTTATCTGGCTTTAAATTTTGCTAATATATGAATTAACTGCTGGCAAGTAAAGGAACATTAAAACTTGATGAAAAGCACTAAAAGACAGTAAAATAGTTAAGCTTTCACATCTTTTTAATATTGTCCTAAAATAAATTTGATTTTCTACCTCGTTTTTGAGCGGGTTGTTATAATCAGAAGTTGCACAAACATCCAAGAGCAGCAGTAGAAAGTGCACCTCTACCAAAGTTAAATCTAAAGTTTGAGACAAACATTTCCTGCTAAGGTAACAGGCAGCGTTTAAGAGCCCTGCAGTTCATACCTCCAGCCATGGACTCGGAAGCCAGGGCACTGTTCCCCGCAGCGCATACACGGCTGCCCTTTGTCTGGGTCCTCTTCCTCCTGCTGAAAACAAAACACAAAGTCACTTCAGCTCACGTCTTTTCCCATGGAACACCATTCAAACCTTTTGGCACAATAAAAGCTAGGTTAAACAACACAGTTAGCACGCACAGTGTTTGCCAGACATGGCCGCAGGAACATCAGCATCATACTGAGTGAGGGAGGAGTATTTCCACTTAAGCCACGAGCAGAATGCACTTAGAGTCAAACGCTTCAGCCTTTAAATCACCAGCGTTTGGGGTGGAGTGCGGGCTATCTATAGATTTCTCATGTATTACTAAATGACGTCCATTTCTGAAAATCCTGTGTGCGTGAACCAGCAGAGATATAAACCATTAGAACGGCGCAACATCTGTATGGATACGCTGTATATGACGCAGCTTGTGGCAGACAGCATATAAGATCCCAGCACTAAGGTTCATCCTGTGCTTTGACATAACTTTATTTTCTCCCAGCTGAAAGACCGGTGCAGAAACTTCTCCTGAATTCTGGTTTGACACTAAACACTAGGGATGCACAATATTGGACTTTTTGTCGATATCCAATATGCCGATATTTTACAACTCATTTGGCTGATAATCAATACCGATACTTGGACCTAACCGACATGGGATGTTTTGGGCCGATGCCAATACCGATAATTGGGAGAAATAAAATTCCCATCTCTGATATATGTCAGATGATTTTGTACATATATAATATTGGCTGAATGGGGTTATCATGTACTTGTGACAAAGATATGTAATGGAGGCAGGATATCTTACATCTTAACTAACTTTTTTCCAAACTTCAGTGTACCGGAGACTAAACTCTCCACTTTTTAGTTATTAAATACACTTGGCAATCTATGTGGTTACACCATTTTAAATCTCTAGCCCAAGCATTTTTTCCAGCCTTAAAAAAAGTTTTAATATCTGCGCATATTGGTGAGCCATATGTAGATTCCAATATATCTGGGACGGCTTAATATTGGCCAATTATATTGGCCGTCCGACATATCGGTCAGGCTTTAACCTATACTGTTATATATTTTTCCCTCACACCTAAACGCAGAGATCATCGAGTCTCTTCTGTGGTGGAATTTACATTCCGTATCATTACTCATACTTATACTGTGTCGGCTGCAGGCGTAAAATACAAAACTTAAAATGATGTAATATTCATTTTTCGTGCAAAAGAAGCAAAATAATTGACCTCACTTTATGTAAAACATGTCACGTTTATTTATGACAATTGCTTTCAAACACAACAATTACGATACATCCTCTTTAAAAGTGAATAATGCTCCCCCTGAGACAATCAGAACAATATCCACAACCAGGGTGAATTTGGCCTGTTCCACAAGTGACAAAATGAGTAAACATAACATTTGTCCACAGGGGACATATATAACATGACGTCAAAACGAGGGTTTAATCAAGGAAACAGCAGCCTCTTTTTTTTGTTTTGGTTATTATATCGACGACGATATCCAATAACTAATTTTAAAACCAATATTGGCCAATATCGATAACGTGCCGATAATACTGTGCATCGCTACCAAACACTGCAGCTCCTGATGTGTGTGTACAGTCCCTGAACAGTCAATGCAATGAGGAATGAGGACTACATCTAGCAGAAGGTGTTAGGAAGCTACGTTCCATGCTTTGTAAGTGAAAGGATGCACACAGTGCAGAGTAATGAGGGAAGTAAAATCTCAAAAATGCCTTCGGCAAAAAGTGCTGAGCAGTGCATCTAAGCTGCCAACAGCAACTGAACAGCTTAGCACTGAACAGAGTCAGACTACCTCATATCTCACTGCTGATTCAATTCCTGCAGCCTGTGTGTGCATATGTGTGTGTGTTGACTACAGACTGCACACATGGGCCTCTTTTTAGAGATGAGAGGAAGGAAGCAGACACAGGATGAGAGCTGCACCCTTTTCCCTCCATGCAGTCACTTTGTCTCCACTTTCTTTTTCCCTGACGCGTTACTTCTAGGGAACCTCTCTTATCATCGGTGATGAACACTAATTGTTGACAGAGAGAATTTCTGTGCATTATTAGCTCTTTATAAGCAAATTTTGTACATTTGAAGGGAATCTGTGACACTATTCTTTTGGACTCGACCATTCAAAAGACAAGCATGGACCTCATGTTATGTTGTCAGTGAAGATAAAAAAGGCAAAGCCACAATGTCAGTAATATTTGCAAAAGTTGCACATAATGACGCATAAAACTCACATGCACACAGACGCTGACAGAGGTTAAGGAGCAAAGCAGTAAACAGCCGAGTCGGTACCTGCACCTACCTGCTTCACTGTGTTATAATTATTCTTTTTCCAACCACACACACACCTCATAAGATTCAAGCGTGGCTTCAACCAACATCCCTCCATGCATTCACGTCAAGCCTGTTTTCTTTTTCAGAGTTCTTTGTAAGAAACTTTAAAGACCACAATGCGTTACTTTATTCAGCAGAGTTTGCTGAGCTTATCTCACTGATATCTGAGGGTTGTATGGGTGACTGTACAGATTGTAAGTGCTACACTAATGCATTTGCAAACCAGGTTTACATGAAAAAGATGCAAATAAGCTTTTGAATAAAGCCATTTTAAATGAAACTTTTGGGTAGTTTTGTGAAAGTTTCCAGGGCGGAGATATTGGGCTGTGGGTAACAGGCACCCATGACTTCCTCCAGTTCTGTAGGAACACGAACTTGTTAGTCCAGAATAATCTTACATGACAGTAAACTGTAATTTACGTGCTGTTCTTAAACGCCTCGCTCTGGGATCTGTCTTGCTCCATGCATGCTTATTATTTGCCACTGTGATTGTTGTTAACGGAAGGCAGGTATGAAAGGTGACAAGATCGGCCAAATGAAGCGTGCAGATGATTTCTGGGTGACTGGACCTTTCAGTTGTTATTTCCTCAAGACAGAGTTCCTCAGCTGTTATGCTGACATGATGCTGGCAGAGCCAGGGAGGCTCACACTGTGAGAAACTTGTATGTTAAACACCAAACTGTGGCTACACTTCTTTCGGTCTACAGAGGAGGAAAGTAAACAGCTGCTGCAGGATAAAAACACTTCTGGAAACTGGATGGAATTACACAGCAGAATACTACTTTCCTTTCATAGAGAAAAAAACTTCAATGACTTGAGCTGTCATGTCATTTCATGACATTTGAAGCTTCTGTTGAGGTTTTCACTTGAGGTTTTGAATGTCTGTCGTTGTTTCAGGACTCGACTGGTAATTCTGGAAAGTGGAATCAGC
Organism: Naso thynnoides; assembly: GCA_029783665.1. NCBI lineage: Eukaryota > Metazoa > Chordata > Actinopteri > Acanthuriformes > Acanthuridae > Naso > Naso thynnoides. The sequence continues at coordinate 23,218,995 of JAQLOL010000002.1, read as the reverse complement.
ACTAACTTTACAACATCTATGTGGATATCAAGAACACAAAGCCAATGTAGTAATTTAGATTTTTTTTCTCCTCCTTGCGATTACACTTTTGGTAAGAGATACAAATGTAGCTGATGTTGAAGCTCTTTGCCTCTGAACTTGTTGGGAGGTGGTCTTGGAGAGATGATTGGCAAAAACACTGCGTGAGTCAAAGGTGTGAAGGAAAACCACCACAGTTTTGAAAGGCATGATGCTGGGGTAGGCAGTTTATTTTTGGTGTCATTGGGCAAAAATGCCCTTATAACCTTTCAGCATATAGTAATTCAGGTGCTCTAAAAGAACACTGGACTTCTTCACCTCTCTTTGGCTCTGAATTCAGGCTTTAGAAAACAAAGACCATGACGGACACTTT
>JAQLOL010000002.1:23185733-23218504 GCA_029783665.1 Naso thynnoides | reverse complement strand
CAATCACGAGCCATTCTCAAAGGATGCGCGTTCCTATTGGCTACTCTACAAAGGTAGATGCGCGTTCATGTCCCCTCAGGTAGTGAAAGCCCTAAACAATGACGGAAAACCCGGAGAAAAAAGGTACACTTCCAGCTTTGGCAACAACTGCAAACACGAAAAAGCAACCAAAAAAAGAAAGACCGACCTATCAAGATGATGCAACAGCTAGCTTGATTTCCAGATGTTGCCTACCCCAGCTTTAAATTAAAAATGGTTATATCACATGGGATTAAAATAGATATCAGGTCAGACACTAGTCTATATTTGGGAATGGTAATAAATACAGTCTAAATGAGGGTTTGCAGCAGGCACAGGTAATTCTGTTAAGTCAGATCTCCTGCTTGTCAACCTCACAGAGGTCTAAAAAAATCCAAAACAAAAAACCCAAAAATATAAAGTTAGTGCAATCTGTGGGAATCCAGAAAAAGCCATTCAATAAAATGTTTGAGACTCCCCATCTCTGAACTCTGAGGTTAATTTTCTGATTTGGGAACATTGAAGTTCTTCTGAAAGTCATTTTTTTTGACAAGTGGAGCATGAAAACCCCACTACATCTCTGCTCTCCTATAACTGGCTTTGTGATGGATTTCTCCTGAATTTTGGGAGGTTGATGAGTTTAATACAAAAGTGATATGGGGTTCAACACCATGGCATGGAGTCAGTCACTTGAGGGCAAATTAAGATTTAAGCACGGGTACACTCATGATATAATGACGAATGACGGATTAGGAACCCCGAGAAAACCCTTAAATTTACTTGAAATCTTAGTCACATTATCTGCCAACAGACAAAATCAAAAAAAAATCTTGAGAAGTTTTTATAATATTTAGAACAAGCTCGACAAGGTCACACTCAATACAATTAGGTTCATTTTTAAGAAAAAACCCCCCATTAATCTTGGCTGTAAACACATTTAAGGACGGTTAACAATCCGTCAGCTTGGTTCTAATCAACATGGCATGTGATCACAAAGTCAAACTAGATTATAAGACAGAAAAACATCAACATCCTCCCAGCTGTTGTTTGTTAAAAAACAGAGGTTAATATGAAAAGGCAGGGACCTTTAATTTACTCCTTAATGACTGTGTTTGGATGAAAACAGACAGGACAACCTTGATGACTGGCCGCTGCCAGTTAGCTTTACATTTCCTTGAAGGTTTTCTTATCATGATGACAGTGTCCTATATGTCAAGGCTACGCAGAGACTTGCAGGTTTCATGTGTGCACCCTTTCAGTTTTCCACAAAAGATAATGCGTCAAGTTTCTGGCCCAACAATGAGGTTTTGCCTATTGTGTTGCAAGTGAAGGATATGATGGGAGGGGTAGTAGGAAGTTTTTTCTAAACTAAGTGCGGGTAAAGTAAATAACACATTCGCAGGTTCACATTGGCTCACATGCACACACTTAAACCGGCGTCAAACGTTTCATATCAGCTGCTTTGTTTTCTCTAAGTGGGTATGAGGTTTAATCGCATGACGCTGTCTCGGTTTGCTTGAGGTCCTTCTTGCTACCAAGTAACCGCGTAACCAGGTAATGGACAAACTGAACGCCTGCCAGCTTTGTTATCTGACATCAGAGGGCAGCTGCATTGGTTCATTACTTACAATATGGTAAGAAAATAGATAATTACTACAAATAAATGATATCATGAGAACTGAAGGAAATGCTAAATGAATGGTCTTCAAGTGTGAGGAAATCACTTTAAGATAAAGAGGTTATTAACCTCAGTAATAGTAATAAATGAGACAGAAGACAGTCATATTCATTTGGGTTGCACTCCCCTCCTCACTGTTGCAGCGTCAAAGGAGTTAAACATTGACTGAAGGGGTCAGAGGTCAGGGCCTTTGCTGCCACGGCTGCCTGAGTAGATGCGCCTCTCCTAACTGGACAGGATCAAACAGCCGGCCTGCAGCCGTCTCCGAGCCCCCCCCTCGCACAGCTTTCTGTGGCATGAAACTGCTGGTTGCTTTTATGGTTTATGCATCGCTGCATCCTGCTCCTGAGGTCAGCTCAGACAACAATGTTTAACAACTGGATGGATTTACTCAAGTGTCACTTTGAGAGTCAAAGAGAAATTTTATCTGTGAAAGCACTTTTTTGACAGAGGATTTTATTTTAGCTGACACTCTGTTTAACAGGGAAAGCACACGTGGACCTTATGACATTAATGACATCTGCAGCATTACAGCACAACACGAGGACCCTGAAACCAAAGCAGCTAAATGGAATTTAGTCATCATCACATTTAATATCAGGGTTCGGAACGTTACTTTGTAAATGTAACAGGTTACAGATTATTAGTTACTTTATTTAAAATGTAGCCTAATAAGTAATGTAACTATTTCAATTACATTCTCAATGTAATGCAATTTGTTAGATTTGATTACTTTTTGATAACTTATCTAAATTTCTAATGAATGTGTTCAACTGTTTACTATTTTCAAAATTTCAGTCACAGTCACAGAGTGCATAATTTTTTTTCCCTGCAGCGATTTACTTGCATATTTCCACAAAGAACATGACAGCAACACTTCTTTAATGAGCCTGTTATCCAATTAATGTGTCTGTACATAAATGTTATAAATCTTTGGCTGTTTGAGCATCCTAAAACACACAGTAACCACTTTCGTATTCTCTGCACCTGTACATCCACCTGTTATGGATATTTAAATCTGATGAGGCTATTGATCGTCAAATAATGTTCAGAAAAGGTTGTAAACTAACCGTGGATTTAAAGATCTCTTTAAGTATAAAACATATAATAACAGACACTGAAGGAAGGATCTCCTATTCTCTCTCAGCAAAAGATGTCATGCAAACATTTGTGATATCTGCCTTGGTTGTATAGAGATGTATAGAGCATTCAAGTTTCTATGCTGATCACATCATATTTTTTGTCTGATTTATCATGTTTGGTCTATTAACACTGAATAATTGGTTAAAAAAAAAAAAAAAAAAAGGTAATAAGCCAGTTAGCAAAATTAAATTTAATCTTAAATTTATTGGCGATCTAAAATAACATTTAATCTAAACCATGTATGCAAGCTGGTCCCTGTCTAATCTCATAGTATTATAACATAAAATGTAAATAAATCTATTTCCTACTCTGATAATCAACTGATAAATTTAAGTTTATTTATATAAAAAAAACTTACAGTCATGTTTCTCACAGAAGTGTTTAAGACACACTTGTGAACATCCGTGTTGTAACATGATTTAACCTCTTTTTCTTGTGCTGACATAATAGAGTGCTGAATAAAATATTAATGATGCTCCTGAATAATTTACTGTAATTATTGTATGTTGGGTGGGAACAGGTGTCCCAGTGTTTAACAGTGTTAAATATTGTTCAAGCACTTATGCAAAAGACAGATACTCCATGTAAATTACAAGATTTAAATTACATACAAATAACTGCATCTAGAAACATCATGAAACAGAGTTTTAAACTTAAGAAAAGGTATTATGGTCTACTTTGCTGTTTGACTGTGAACGTGGTATGACTGTAGCTGGATTCACAGTCACTGTCTGGATATATTCCAAATGTGCTGCGGAGCCAGATGTTTCACGGCCACACAGCTGTTGGTTTGGTCCGAAAACAAGCTTCATTTGTTCAGCAATCACCGCAAACTCAAACTGACCATGCAGGCTGTGTTTAAGGCAGAGGTCCAACATGAGCAGAATTTAACAGAGCACCAGTTATTTATTTAATGAAAACCTGACAAAGGCAATGAACATGCTTGGGTTGCAGCTACCGTGACTCCACATTTCATCCTAACCTGCTCAGGTAAAAATCTGTGACGTAGTCTGACCCCTCCTGACTCTACCTGGGGCGCCCTCTAGAAATGACTCGAGAAACAAAGAATGTAGGGCTTTCTAGAACACATTACAAGTCCAACACATCAAGATAATATTAGTCAGGCCTGTTATAAGTTCAGGAAAAGAAAGGGACAGTTTTACGAACTAACAAAACACAAAAGCCAGGTGAAGGTGGGACAAAGTTCCGCTTGGGCTGCTTTCAGTGTTGGACAAGTTAGCCATGTTACAAGTTCATATGAAGTCCACTATTACTGTGAAGCAGAGGAACGTTTCAAAACTTAACAAATGACCCCAAAAGATCTTTTAATGGCAAAATAATAACTTATAGTTTAAAAGGTTATCAAGACTATTTACAGAGTTGTGAAAAAGACCAAGAAATAACACTTACCGAGCGGTTTGACCGTCGCTTTTTAGATCCGCGCAGGAACATGATGTCGGTTGGATGTTAAAAAATACAAATGGGTCTCCAAGTGAACAAACGGAGGGAAGAAGCACCGAGTCTGAACGATTTAACTCACACAGGCTGTTAAACTACATGGTGTCCCCCCGCAGACTGCCAGACTCCTCCTTCCGCCTGAGCTAACTACTTCAGCGGCTCAACTGACAAGCTAGCCCAACTGAAAATACGACTTCCGGTGAAGCCTTCGAAGTAAAACACTTTTGAACACATGCTGAATGTTTGACATTTGAGCAAAACGATAACCAACAAATTATGAATAAAAAAAACAAGAAGAAACAAGCTTAAAACCAAATCAGAACAACGCTATTGTCCAATACACAAAAATAACTATAATAGTCAGGAAAGAAACTTTTAAAATTCAAAATGATAACATCCTCGCTTTTATCTTGAAGGTGTGAGCGCTTAGCCACCATCCTGGCCGTACCTGGCTAGCTTGACGAAGCGCCAACTTTACCCTCCTCTCCAAAGACATGAACTCACAGGCAGCCAAATGACCCAAAGTTTGGCCTTGAAGTTACTTTATACAAGTTATAAGAAATTTATCCGCTTTACATACAAACCCTAAACTCCTATACTTGTGGATTAATACCATATTTAGTCTTTATGCAGCTGCAGTCTGGGTCAAATCAGGGACATTAACAGCATGGGAGGACTCGCTTTAACCTTTTGAATATTCCCAAATAAATATTTTGACAAGGAGATGTGGACACTGATGTGTTCAGGCAGTGGAAAGTTATTTTTTATACTCTTGCTGCTGCTGCTGCTGCTGCAGGAGCAAAGACCATGGGGAATTAGTTTGATAACACTCAGTTTGACCCCAAACAAAGGATTACCGTTCCACTGTAGGTCTCTAAAATGACATGGGTAACGTACTGTACAGGTTACTGGAGTTGAAAAGCAGACGCACCACAGAGGAAATCAAAGCAGAAAAGGATTTTCATAAATGCAGCATAATCTTACAATGGAAAGGAGTGGACAGCAGGCATATCTGTAACATTTTCAAATGAGATTAGAGGTCACAGATGTCAGGTCAGTAAAAGTACTGGCCAAGTGTATGAAATTATAACACTTCCTGATAATATCTAGACACAAACAACCTACATCAGGCATAGCCATGTTCATTTTTATACACTGTTAACTCTTACAAACTCCTTGGGACTGAAGCCCTTTATGTTAGCGTTTCATTGTTAATGTAAGAAGCACTCTGGTTCCATCTAGTGGCGATCTGATATAGGACAAGTCAAAGCTCAAATACATCAAGCGCCGCATGCAATCAAGTGACGTTCTAGTTGCATAACACTGTTCTTAAAAACAGTCAGAAAAAGTAAAATATAACCTACAAAAACAGGTTTTCTGTGTAGCAACAATGGCTTTTATTTCCCAAAGCAACGCTGCTTTGAATTTTGAAATAACAAATTGCAAACTCTTGTAAAGCATGTTAGAAAAAAAATAATAAAGCAATGTTTTACTTGGACAAATAAGCACCAAAGGGTCAAGAAATCCATTACAGAATGCATTCAAATTCTAACATACACATCTTTAAATTCCCACTACTTTTAGACAAAAAAAAATTTATTTTCTTCTTCTGTTTTATCAACAAGAACAAAAAACACCTAACTGTATTAATGGTCTCTGTAAAATGTCAACAGTAAAAACATTCTACACTTTAAAAAATGTTACAAATGTAAAAAAAACAAAAAAACAACCTGAGTATGAATCAAAGTAGATAGGAGGACATTGTAATTTCTATGCAGGGACAAGACTCTGACTATAACCAAAACAACAAAAAAAATGCAAATCAGTAATAGAAGGCCAATTGTAATGTCAAGGACTCAGAATTAAAAGATGATTAGGATGAATGAAGCAGTTATTTGGAGGCACTATGACATACAGAAGGGCACACTACAGAACAATGATGAAATAACAGAGAGGGAAGTGTCTGACCAGCTTAAAAACCCCACAGAGAAAACAGGAAATACACTCAAAAAAGGGCCAAATTATGGTGTTAAAAATTCCTAAAGCATCGATTCATGTCAGTTACAACTCCAAAATGACACTGTTACTACTTACTACAGCAGTCGATTAACAGTAGGTGTGTGTTAGACAAGATGCTTGGTGAAATCAATCGCTGCTTATTATTTTCAGTTTTCCCTTCTTTGTTTTTATCAGTGGTACATTGAGGTTGGAGTAAGGGAGGGGGATTCCTCATGCAGCAGACACGACTTTGTCTGACGTGCAGGCACAGATGTACAATACCACTCACTCTGACTTTGTCATCCATCTTCTCAAGCAAGGCCCTAATAGAAATCTCTCGTCTGTTCACACCATACAGTGGCATCGATTAAAACTGTGACCTGTTCATTTTACTGTCCATCGTCCTCTCTGATCCACTCTCCCATTGAGCTTCTGCACTAATTCCTTTGTTCTCCTGCCACGATCTTGACAGAGGCACATGTGTATCAGAGTGTTTAAACTCTGTCGTCTGTAAAGAGGAAAAAGAGCTTGTTATGCATATAAAACAAAGCAGATCGTTGTCACACTGAGAATGTTTTCAGCGCACTTTAAAAGCAAATATCAGCTCTCACCAGTGGGAGCCGCCGTGTGCTGCCTGTTGCTCTTGATTTGCAGGAAGATGGTGTAGGTGTCGTAGGCAAACAGCAGACCAGCGATCAAACCAAACACCTAAGAAACAACAACTCGGGATCAGAATCGCAATATTAATCTAATACACTGGTCACATGATACACGAAATGAAAAAATGCTTAAAAATACCCCAATCTACTCAGAATAATCCTCTCAGATAACATTGCTCGACTTGGAAAAACCTTACAACTGGACAAATTACTGCGAAATTCAACAGAAACATGCGAGAAGTCACCAGGTTCAAATCTGAATTCATGGTTCAGGTGCACACACACATTCAGCCCCAAACATGTGGTGTATTTGGTCAACAATAGCCCACAGTGGGTTTGTACGAACCACAGGCCAGAATGTGGCAGGTAAAAAAAGAGATGTGAAATTCCCCCCTCAGTTACAGAAAATACAGTGGAGTGGGGCATTATACAAATATCTATATAAAAAATTACAAATGAATATACTAAAAAAAAATAAACCAAGTACTGATTCATTGTCTAATGTCCTCAATCTAATAGGAAAAGCAAAAACAAAACAGGGGGTTGTGTTTGTGTTGAGATGCACTTGAATTTAAACTAAACATTCAGATAATTTTAATACTTAACAGGCGTCACACTTGATATTTATGCCATTAGTCTGATAAGACATCAGTTATATCAACAGCATCTTAATTTCAACCTGCAGAAGTTGGATCTGCTGAAACTGCTGCTGTCATCTGTTCGCATGAAGCTCATTTAATGACTTTTATTGCATTAGTGGCGGACCAATTCATTTGTTGCAGTGTTTGCGGGTGTGTTTACTGCCTCCCTCCTTGCCTCTGGGTTCATGTTGTCTCTAAACGGATGTCATTCTATTTCATTTCAGACTCATCTCCAAGGTGCTCCAACAACAAATACATCCTGTTTGTGGTTGATGTAAAATGTTGAAGAAACAGTAGTTCCTGAGGTCTACACTAAACTCAAAAGGATGGTTCAGTATTTTTGAAGTGGGGTTGTATGAGGTACTTCTGCATCATCAGTCTATTACCTTCTGCAGATGGCGATCAGCCGGTTCACTTTTATGAGAAGGAGAGAGAAACCATGGCACCAGAAGTCAGCAGCGTACTGCTGCAGACGTGGCCAGCGGAAAAACGGTTTTTAGCCACACATAAATATCTACTGGAGCTGCAGCTTGAATCACTGTCAGAAATTATTCGCAAACTATTTTGATAATTGATTAATTGCTGAGGTCATTTTTTGATTAAAAAAAAAGTAAAAAGAATTATCGGTTTCGATCCTTGCAGGTGAGTTGTTTGGACAAAAGAAGCAGTTTGAAGACGTCACATCAGGTTCTGGGAAACTGAGATGAGCATTTTTAGCACTTTTCTGACATTTCATGGAATAAACAATTAATCATAAACATAATTGGCAGATTAATTGATAATGAAAATAATCCTTGGTTGCAGCCCAATATAACTGCTTACCTAATGAATCAATATCCTTTCGATTGTATGCTAAATTTTTGATTTTTTTTCTCTGCTTTACTTTGCTGTCAGACAGCTGTTTATTTTGGCACTTCATTTTTTTCGACCATAGTCACTATGGCCACTTCGTGCTGGCTTCTGCCGCGTACCGTATCACTCTGCAAATCAGCTGTTAGTGGCATCAAACTAAAGTGGTGAAAAAATCCTAAATTTAGCGTACAATTGAACACATACGGCAAAGGTACTGATTTTTTTTTAGGAAGCATTTACATATGTGGCTAAAAAACTTTTTTTTTTTTGCTGACCTGTCTGAAACAGTAGAATGCCGACTTCTGCAGAAGGTAACAGACTGATTATGCATGAGTAACTCGTACAATCCCACCTCAAAAATACTGAACTATTCCTTTAAACAGGAAGGAAGTATTACAAATAACATGACAATAATACTCAATGTGGACTGAGCGCCTTTCCGAAAGGTCTGTCAAGCATATCGAATGATTATAAAATCCCCGTAGTTTCAGTTTCACACCTACAATATAACTGACTAATAGATAAGTGGCACTGGTTGTCAAAACAAGCAAAGAAACACATGTAAACACATGCAAACACATGCACACTGTCGGTGTTCAGTTCCCGGCAGCTTAACTGACCCCGCCTGCGATACGGGCGCCGTCCCCGGATCCTCCAATCACACAGATCAGAGAAGTGATGATGTAAAGAACTGCTCCAATACCAGCACGGAAAAGATCCTGCACAAAAGAGTAAAGCAGAAGATGAGGAATTGTGCAACTATGTACATGTGTGCATCAATGTGTGTGTGTGTGTGTGTGTGTGTGTGTGTGCACGCGTGCGTGTGTGTTTGCTGTAAGATCGTATGGTAAGACATGTAGAGGACTCACACTCCAGACCCAGTTGATAATTTGGATCTGCTTGTCCATATCCATCATGAAGATGCCGAAGAAGACCATGGTGAAGATCATCTCGCAGATGGCCACAGCGGAGTAGCCGCCGTACAGAGATGCAGCATAGCAGATGATGATGATGAAACTGATGAACTTAGGGTTATCAAAGGGGAAAGAAGGATTGGGGAAAAGAAACAGACAGAGAGGACAATGATTTTGATGTTAGAGTGGCGATGATTCCCAGAATGCTTCAGGCTAACATCTAACTGGTGCACCCTGAATTCCTCCCCTCTGCAGGTTTCAATGACTTGATAAAACAGCATAAATATTAGGTGTAATCCACCTGCTATCTCAACGCTCAGTAACAGAAAAAGATCCACAGACAGTAAACTGATACAACAAAGCGAGCATTGCTTTATCTCATCCAGTAAGTTCAAAATTCAGCTTCCACAGGAAAAAAAAAATGCCAAGAAAAAATATTTTCTACACAAAAATGCTGTTGAGATGGATTACAAAGCATGCTGTCAAATAAAACTGTCTATCACACGTTGCTCCCTTGTTAGATTTACAGCGTTTGTTTCATCACGGTCATATTTTTCCATTAGAGGAAAAAAAGTCGGCATGCATTCTTGTCGGTCCATTCCACTAAAATGCTGCCAGTGTGCAGAAATCATTAACTTATGCAGCCTACAGTCCTGAACCAGTTCTGAACCAGTATCAGCCATGTTTTCAATACCACTATTGTTGCTACAGTCAAACTGTGAGGGTGGATGCAATCACACACATGACAGCTGAGGAGTGGAAATTCCAAATCGTTCCCAGTTTTTGAGCCTTAAAATTTAGATACTATATGGCAATTATTTTGTAGTCCTTTTTCACAACATTAATGTGTAATTCCTTTGCTCTACGAAGGCAAATTTGCACATTTGCACATTAATAATTTACATAGTGAAAGGATGCAAACCTAAGCACTGTGTCAACATACACTGTTTACGATGTCCTACAGCTCAAGATGACATAATAATAATTCCTTTTGTGTCTGACACGAGACCCAAACCCCCCAAAATATTCAATTTGCTGCCGTGTAAAACGAAGAGTATCCACAGATTTTTACATTTGAGGAGGTGGAACCACTAAATGTTTGGTGTGTCTAAATGAAAAATGGCCTAAAAATCTTTTGGTTTTCACTTAGTTTTCTGTCAACGGACCAATTAAATAATTAATTGACCAGTTCTTTACAGCTCTAATTACATATCGGCATTTACTACTTAAAGTACATATATTTATGTTTTTACAATGCTAATTTTTACTCTAAGTGCCCTAAATTCTACTCACAGACAGTATAAATGGAGGATGGCGCTTCCAGTCTAAAAAGTAAAGTCAATGCAAGAAACTTTAAACCTGTATTCGTTCTGTGGCCAGCAGGGGGTGACTTCAGTGATTCAAAAAGAAGTCTGATTGTGACTGAACTTATGAGAAAATTAGGCTACCCGTCTTCTAACTTGTTTACTACCTCAGGAAACATCTTCTATTGTCTCAATCACCAGCTTGAAGATTCTTTCAAACAGCCTGATGTTCATTTTGTAAAGTATGGTCTCAGAGTATCTGTTATGGAGTGGCTACCTTGTTACTGACAAGTCTCTATCATGGTGGGACAGAGGAGTGGAAATGGGTTTCCCTTACAGCTCCACCCTATTGATAAAACTGGCCACTCAAGGGTCCAAAAAACTATGGTGATGGTGATCATAATGGCAAATATGTGGCTTTAAAACAGTAGTCAACAAACAAATGGCCGCAAAATCAAGTATATTATTATATATATGAATATTATTGCCACAAGACATGACAACCTTTCAATTCAATTCAGTTTATTTGTCCCCGAGGGGCAATTCAAAGGTATGTGGAGTAGCACAACACATCCGAACAACCCATCCACAACCACCCACACATAAATGGCCCACATACAAACAACCCACAAGACAACATAGGGGCAATTTACGAAGAAGGCATGCTTCATGATATGCATTGTGCGGTTGTAGGAGACCATTTAAAGCCTTTAAATATGAAATCCACCATGAACATAATTAAAGCGAAAATTAAATTCTGCATTTACATACGATCCACTGAAAATGTCTTTTTATAACGCTTGTAAAATAAATAGGACTCTGACCCTGCAGTGGGTGGATTTTAAAAAAAGGTTGTCTTGCACATAGCTATGTTTTATTCTCAGACACAGACAACTCTGCGCTAAGTGTCAAATCACTGCAGACGACATGATACACACATGAAGGAACTGACTTGACACCAGCCCTACATCTGTCACTACTGCTTCCCCTCCCCTCGCCCGCCACTGTTACGCAAACCTGCAGCCAGCCAGAGGCATCAGTGGTTCATGTGTTCCCGAGACTGGCACAGGCTGCCTCTGTAGAGCAGAGTCGCGGCCGAGGTCCTACACAAAAGAGGCTCTATTCAGGCCAGAGCCGGCTGCTCTGAGGGCAGCGGCCACTGAGGAGGCCGTCGCTCTGAGAAACACCCACTGCACAAGAGTCCCTCAGAACAAGAAAGGCTGTGAGATGTTGACACCTTTATGTTTTCCACACAGCGGCAGATCTGTTCGCGTGGGTCAGCTTTTAAGATCCAACCTAGGATCCATTCACATCAATATAATGGGCTGCCCTTTTACACCGACTGCAGGGAGACTGTCGTGAACGCTTGGCTAATTATAGTCAGCAGCAACATGAGAGCCAAGAGCTCGTCAGTGGTACAGAGACACACCAAACAGCAACGGTTGCTAGGGAAGTCCCTTACGTTTTGGGGTTGTTTTAGCACTTGCTGTGGCTCACTGAAGTGTATACCATGTGTGTTCAGATGGGAAATGGAAAGTTCAGTTTCATTCAAATAGTCCTCTTGCTCACCACTGAGTCATTTTCACTCCCTTACTCAACCTTCATTCTATCTTCCGCTTTTCTTCCACCATTTCTAACCTGAAATGTTTGCCTGTCATCAGGCCTTATGACTGCTTCACATTCAAATATTACAGGCAGGGTGAAAGATCAGCGCAGTGCATGACTCATCCTCACGTATCACTACTGGCTTAACTGTTCCACACGACAAACAGAGGCTTGCAGTACATGGGTGTGACTGTGAGCTTTAGGTTGTTCTGCAGCTTCAAGTAGGATCATGCATCTAACAGCTTGGATAAACAGACAGTATAATAATTCGACAAGCAATCTGGCAAGTTATGGGAGCCTTGCCGATCAACCCTGCTGACAGTGATTCAAGATAACTCAAAAAGGGACTTTTTACTCGAACTTCAGTCATCTGTGCTCTTGGGGTTAAATACCCAATTTCCCATTAGATTGCACATAATCAGCAGTAACGATATTTGTTTTCCTGTGTCACTCCCACAGCCCTCTCCCTGCTCTGTGAACTATTTCAAACATCCACCATCAGACTACTTCCTTCAGAGATTACCAGGCTCCAGTAAAAACGTGAGTAGCAGAGGAAACAACAAACCAGTGAGTGTATACTGCAAAGCACAAAGCTCTCCTCTACCGGCACACCACAGATGTGCGCCGAGCAATTCACACATTCTTTGTTCCCGGGACTGAACTTCACACACAGGCTGGAATTTCCATTAGCCCCGTGAGGGGAAAAAACTAAACAGTGGGTGGACCACTGACCACCAGCATCTGAGGGCCTGCTTTATAATGAGCTCACTGAGTTATGAGAGCAGAACCTTTTTATCAGGGGATGAAGACTGCTTTCCACACTGGGAAAGTAAAAACACAGCAGAATAGAACTAAACCAGTGTACTTGCAAGATAAGAACCTGACAGAAAGTTTCAAAATACAGAACTTAAGTCAAGCATTTCCGCTCAAAGTGACTTGTTACGAGAGCACAGCAGTGTGAAATGCAAACATGGGCGATCATGTGCATACCAGCAGCGGTCAAGGACAACATAAATAAAAAGGTCTTCCCAGACAGGAAGTGGTTGTACTCTCGTCACAGAACGTGGGACACTTAAAATCACACACCTTGCTCACTCATGTTAAACTGAAGTGCTGCTCTGATGATTCTGCTTCTCCTTTTGTGATTAACTTGAACCAAGTGTGCAAAGATAATGTGGAGAAACTCACTTTATGCTGCTATAAATGTGACATACACTCCACTTTCTGTTCACCATATTTGTCCAAATGCTCCCCTGCCTACAAATAGTCTGCAGCCTGTGGTAACAAGGGGTGAGGGAGATGCCTGACCACAGTCACTGGGTCGAGTTAACCCATGTGACCTTTCATCCGCCGTTAAGGCTCAGCATTTGGCTCTTTGGTGCCATATGAGACAACAGTGGAGCATAAGTGACAGGTGGAAACCCTTAACCTCTGTGAACGATCCCTCAACCCCCCCAGACCACATGCCTGTCATTCTCTCACTGCACTGCTTTTTAAAAAAGTGAGACAAAGCAGCTTCTAACAAGAATAATAGAGAATAATGATGACAGCGATTAAAAGACGGCACTCAACATCAGAACATTTTGTTCATTTGGCTGGAATACCTTTTCTCTATTAGTGAGACAGATCCATAACAATCACATAAGCTACATTAAACCACTTAACTTTCTATGAAATATTGATTAGTTGGAGGCTACTCAAGCACACTTAGCGCAGAGGATATGATAACCAGTTATGTAAGCAGGTGTGGGTATTACAAAGGAGCTGCAGCAATGTTAACAGAGTTTACATGCTAACTGTACAGGTCCGTGAACTTACTATTTCTGCTGCGAGGATAAACCCTTTCGGAGTCCGCACGTAACTTTTCAGCTTCTCCAGGCAGTTAGCGCCGGTGTTGGACGCGGTCGTGTCAGCCATTCTGCAATAACTAACTTACTGTACAGACAGTATGAGGTACTACAGCCTTATCGCCAGCAACCGACAAACTGCGTTTGAATAAACAAACTTGTCTTGACACAAGGAAGAGATAACTTTAAAAAGAACGGTCCCAGTCTTTAACGACTGCTTCCGCTCAAGCTAGCTTGAAGTTTTTTCTCCCTTCCAGTGTTTCCACAGCCGGATGAATCAGCGTTGCCGATGTAAAGTCTTGGTGAAACATAACCTGGCGGAGCTCAGTCACGACCACAGCGGTTGGCTCAAACCTTTCTTTCTGGAGGACGGAGGAGGAGGAGCGGAGGAACTGACAGCGGGGCGTTGGCTTTCACTTTTCTCAAGGGGAGCCGCTGTGCCGCTGTTGGCACTCTGGCACCGACGAGAAGAGCTGCTGCCATGCTGCCTTCAGGGGCCGCTCGGGAACTCCTTTGTAACCTGTTGCACAAGGGATTCTTTCAATTCCAACCCAGTGATACCAACTGTATCCACTTGTGATGACCGTCTAATTGGAATTAGTGGAAAGCAATTAAATACATATACTCAAGTACAGTTTGAGTGTTTTTGTAGTAGGCTACTTCTTTCTTACACTAAATTGATACTGATTTCGTCTACTTTATGTCTATTTAACCGAAAATATCTTATATTTCCAATAGTAAGTTAAGGCATCACATCGTAATTGGTGAACGATTTTTTTCAACTGTGTTTACAACCAGTACTGGGTGTAAATATGAAATCACAACCACAAGGTTGAGGTTGTGATTTCATATTTACAGTTAATATTAAACACAGCTGGTGGTTAACAGCGTACATAGCTTATAGATCATTTCATAAGAAGTTCTAATCGATAAAGTTTTTTTTTTTTAAATATGAAACATATTTTATAAGCAGTGCATTCACATTTTATATCATGACGCTTTTATATTTGCTTTGGCTCCACTGATAAGAAATGCACACTGATAGCAGTGGGTTCTACCTTTGTACGCACAGACTAAAGCACAACTCAAATGATAACGTGCAAAGATTAATACTTTATTAGACAGTTTTTAATATATAGCCCATATATATTTTAATTTTGTGATATTTTAACATTATTTAGGTGGGGACTTTAAATGAACCCTCTGGGTTTTCTGTCTCTTCCTGCAGTTTGTAGCCTATCATGTGTCTTTGTTATCTGCTTTTAGATTGTATAAAATATAACAAAACGAAAATAAAACTAATATTGAGTCCGAAGTTTCTTATCTGAAACATTTGTCTTACTTGAGATGTATTTTATTAGATTTGATTGTGCTGTACCTGAAAAAGCTAACAAGAAATAGACTAAATAAATAAATAAAACTGGTATTTAATATCAGTTTTGGACCACCAGCAATTCTTCATTGTTTGTTGCAGTAGCAGTATTCCTTGTCATTGCTTAAATCTTAGCCTTTCCATAGTTTATTTGGACAGGTCTCAAAATTTGTAAAATGAACTCTCAGATTTAGCAAAACGAGGCAAAGTAACTGAGGAAATCACTTCAGTTTGCACACACCCTGACAGTGAGAGCAATGCTGAGTCCTTACCAAAGAAAATCTCAACATAGGTCACAGAAAAGGTCAAATTATCTGTATACTACAAAAATATTGAACTACTACAGAAATATTTCAATATCATCTGCATTTTAGAAACTGCAGGATAAAGTTTCATAGTTCTTATTTAACCTTTCATCTGTAACTTTTGTTATATTTTGTAGACAGTTTATTATAACAGTGGCATCATTTTTAGGAGGTTTTTGGTCATACTGTTTTAAATCAAAATGATTAACATTTTGAAACACGCTCAGACCAACACAACCACAGAAATGAAACACAATCAACTCCTATGAACAGAAGTCCACAATTTTAACCTTCAACAGAATAATTTCAAGTTTATTTCATTTTGTTTCACATGGATTCCATATAATAAGAATACAGAAGAATTCTGGAGAGTCTTGGACATTTTTTTTTTCTGACTTATCATTATCATAAATACTAATATGAATACATCATACACAGTAAACACAGCACTATCCAAAGGCGTAGAGAGTACCACAAGACATCATTCACCACTAACAACAGAGTATATTTCATTTCAGCATATTTATAAGAGCTACAGTGAAAGAGAAAGAAACAGAGGTGTAGCGGGGGGGTGGGAGGGGGTGGGGGTGGGGGGTGCAGGTGCTTCAAAGAACCCTGATTTTGAAAAAAAAACCAAAACAAGTGAATCCAAGGCTGTGCGATGGTATACTGGAGAAAGACAACAAGTCATCCAGATGTGGACTGTGGAAGCAAAACTACCAATCAAGACACATTTCTTACCATTTGGCAAACACGATCTTGCATATCCAAACAGAGGAGTGGCAGTAGGACGGGTATGTTTGTATCTGAAGAGGAGTTATTATTGCAGCACACACTTTGTGCTTTTAGTAGAATATAGCAGAGCTGCTGTATGTGCTTCGCAGTAACCACTAGGATGCATCAAATATGGTATGGAAGTACGGTGTAGTCTAACCTTCCTGCAGCTTTTAGCCTCAGCCTCTCAAATATGTTCAAGGATGCTTTACAATATAAGGATGCATGCAGTAAATTTGCTTAAGGGAGAGAAGAGAGAGAGGGAAAGAAGGATTGAGAATGCAGGAGAAGAATACATGGAGACGCATCGCTCAAACAGCCTCATAATCATGTGCATTTCCTATAGCATAACCAAAGACTTTAGAGTGTAATATACTTTATTCTCTTTAACCTACAGTTCATGTTAATGTGAATACTGATTACAGTGTGGTAGAAACACCGCTTAAAAAACTATATGACTCTGTCTTACAACTTTCTGGACCACTTAAAAGGCGATCAAAACAGGACGAGGTTCAGTGACAACATTTGCTTGATGCCATGTTACATAAATCCAACAAATAAATAAACACACGTTGCTAAAACTCGAGTTCACTGCCCCCGATTCACAATTTTCATACTGACAGCACACTATCGCAGTTTTCTGAAACCGCACAGTAAATATACGGGATGCTACCATGCTCACTAATTGTCTTAACCCTATGCAATTTTTTGATTTTTACACGTCAGGATTAAAAATATTGTGTTTATCGCAAGAGTTCGTCCTTGCTTGACAGCGATCTTTGATGGAAAAATATATATAAAAACAAAAATAAAGTTAAAATGACCTACTTCAAACCCACTGCTGCCCTCTACTCACTGTTACCACTCAATATTACTCTTTCTCTGCTCATTATTCGTACATATATCGATGATTCCCTTCACCTTGTTTCTTAAATCCTGTCAGTAATGCTTTTCAAATGAAAAAACACGGTGAGAAAATTTTAAAAAAACATGTTCAAAATTTCTGAGATGACTAAATAAAACCACTATCTGGGTATGAATAATTGAAGGGAATTGAAGGACAAAGGCTAAACTATGTGAGCTCCTAAACAGAACCAAAGTAAATGCAATTGAATAACTCTGTGCTCAACATTTGTTGTATAACAACTTATATGGAGTGCACAATTATTCAACTGTGTACATATAATCTTATATATCAGCATGTTGATATTTACACAGCACAGACAAATACATTCTCCCAAGTTAAATATTACTACAATTTTTTCCCATAAATGTAAGTCTTTTCCATTACAAGATTTCTCTTAAATGTTCGTCAATGAATGTTTTGGTATTTGTATTCAAGTTTTTCTCGTATAACCAAACAGACAATCCTCTGTTGTCTTCTACAGTTAAATACATCACGAGAATAAACATCATGTTACAGCAAAGACCCATTTCCCCATTTTTTTCCCCCACATCCTGCTCCCCAGTAGTGCTTCCCCTCCCCAGCCCCCACCAGTTTCTGCCCTCCATGTCTCCCTCCCTCCGCCTGTCAACTCACAGATACACAAACAGACAAACAGAGGAGTGTGGAAATGCCGGCGGTGGTCGAGAGCCACCTTCCAAAGTCAAAAGGTCGCCCTGAGAGGAGGGAAGAGAAGAAGAGGCAAGAGAGACAGAGGGAAGGAGAATGTTAAACACACAACAGACGTGCAATCACATGTTGAATATGTAAACAAAGCTATGGCTAAACAAATATGTGATTGTAAAATCTGATATTTAGTAAATGTTTAGTTAAAACAGCCACGCCAGAAAATTACACAAGCATTGTCAATATGAAACATGCTGTTAGTGTGTGTCCTTACTAATAATACAGAGCAAAGCATTAAACGGACAGTTCAGTATTTTTAAAGTGGGGTTGCATGAGGTACTTATGTATAGTCAGTCTATTACCTTTTGCAGATGGCGATCAGCGGTGCCACTTTTAGGAGAAGGGGGGAGAAATCACTGCAGCAGAAATCAGCATTGCACTGTTGCAGACAGGGTCAGCAAAAACACATTTTTTAGCCATATATATTAATGCTTACCTAAAAAAATCAATACCTGTTCAATTGTATGATAAATTTAGGATTTTTTCACTGCTTTAGTTTGCGGCCGGACAGCTGCTTATTTTGGCACCACATTTTTTCACTGTATTGCTTCATAAATCAGCTGTTTGGTTCAGATGGTAGTGAGACCAGGCTGAAATAAACACCTGTCTGGCAGCAATCTAAAGCTTTTAAAAAATCCTAAATTTAGTGTACGGTTGAACTAACATTGATTATTATAGGTAAGCATTTATATATGTGGCGAAAAAAGGTTCTGTCGACCCCGTCTCAGCAGTGCAATTCTAACTTTTGGTGCAGAGATTTCAACCCCCTTCTCCTAAAAGTGATACCGCCGATCACCATTCACAGAAGGTAATAGATTGACTATGCATAAGAACCTCATTCAAACCTGCTTCACAAATAATGAACTATCTCTTTAAAGGAAACATAAAATTAAAGCACTAGAAAAATTGATTTCAAATCTCATGCATTTTTCAAAACATTAAATATTCGTGATTTCAGAAGCAACAGTCTAAATTTAAAGTCCCCTCCACTCAAAAATGCTTTTTTTGCCTTTTGTTTATGTCCCCTAAAATGTCTAACCTTGAATATATTGACTTCAAATTGTGCTAAGTTTCTCACTTGACAGGTGCTTAAACATTCCTCTACAAAAAGGGGCGACGTCTGTACAATGGCCTGAAATCTGAGAGTCAAACGTAGCATGAGTAGTATTTATTGGTACCCACTGACAAATAACATTAACAAGTAAAAGATGCTAACTACACTTAGCATTCTGTTACATGGATCCTAGTGGTAAATTCTGGTGCACAACAGACTCTACTCAAGTCACATACATGTGCTTGTCACTTCATGCCCACTTGAGTGACCCGATGGGTATGAGGTGGACTACAAATGTCCAGACAGCTCTGATGGAGCTCAGGATTAAAGCTGCAGTTGGTAACTTTGGGGTAAAAGCCAATAGCTTTTTTTATGTGTTCTATTTGGAAAAACTTTCATAATACCCATAGACAGCTGTTAGATAGATACATGGTCTGAGAGTACTGCGAGATCTCTGTGTTTTCCCATCATGCCTCTGAATGCAGGATTGGTAAAAATCCTATCAGTGACCCTTTCTGTACTCTCTGCCCTGATAGGCTGTCAGACGAGCTGATTAGCTGTTCGTGGCTTATGCTCTGACTCTCCTTTGCCGACAACAGAATGTCTGCAAGCGACAGTGTCAGTCAGTCGAGCTTGAGCTGAGACGGACAAGTTTACTCCGCTGTATCTTTCCTTGCAACCGTTTTGTCTCAGTTCAAACTGGACTTAAAAGAGAGAGCGACAACAAACAAAAGAAAACGTGAGCCAGAGGCAATGGATGCATTGTCCTTTTTTCTTAGTGAGTCTCATGCTACAGTACAATTAACATCAGCTTGTTAGCTCATTAGCAGAAGTTACCAACTGCAGCCATCCATAATGGCTGCCTTCTAAGAAACTATTTCAGTGCATAAACCTTGAATCTGTAGCAATCTCAATGTAACAGAACATTTAGTATTAGGCTAAGTACTTTCAGATCCTGACCAAAGCTACAGCTGCTGTGCCACATCTAAACAGGCATTTCACTCTTTAAACTTAAAGGTGAACTTATCGTTTCAGCTGCGGTGATGCTGCAGGTGTTTTACAAAACTCAAAGGAAATGTGAAATAGCCAGCTTTGGACAACCAATGTAACTGATGACATGAATGATGTTACTGAAAGATTCAGACAATAATCTAACAAGTTCAAGACCTGCCTGAGTCATATTTATTACCGTATTTTTTTTATGGATATTGCATCAAATTGTTTACTGTGTGATAGTTAAGTAGAAGCAAAATACGTAAAAGTTGATTTATGTCGGAGCTGTGAGAGTGAAGCTACATAAATTGAGGCTATTGTGTTAGTGTACATGAAAAAAATCATTTTTCTTCTCTTAGGTTAATATGGTGAACTTGTTAGCGATTTGCTTATTGATGCATCCAGCAGTTACCGTGTGTCATAAGCATTCATTTAGTTCTTCTGTCCACCAGATAGATCAAATATTCCCTCTCCCCTTGCTCTGTTTCTGGTCACCATCAACTCCTGAGGGAATTTCTGATGCTTTAGCTGCTAATTGCTCAAATATGATTACAAGCTAGTCTCGAAATGTGTCTCTCTGTGCAGGTAGTGTGCAGTCTTTCCACTAAAAACAGCTGCTTGCTGCTGCCAAACAACATCATGTGCATCATATTATTAGTGGAGAGAGTGAACCATAACAGTTATTGACCAAACAGCTAAACAAAGAGCTGTTTGGTTTCCACAGTGAAATTCATCACATCATTACAAGGGGCTCCTTTCACATTATTGTATCATTTCCACCTTGTCATATGATATATCATGGTCACAAAAATATATTGATTATAGCCGCTGAAAACGTAAGCTGATACTACTATAAGCCGTCAGCAGTTGGAGATAGACGGGTCGGCACGTATCTTTTACAGTTTGAGTCTTTTTCTCTCTCTTTTAAACTGCATAAAGGCATACGAGTAGTGACTGAAAATTTATGCAGACATTTTTTAAAGGAAAACTGCACTTTTTTGGGAATTTAGTCAATTCGTCCAAAGTCCCTATGTAGGACAAGAGTTTTGATAGCTTTCCCTTCTCTGTGCATTTAGTTGGTCGCTAGATACCTGCCCCGCATGAACACTTTTGTACGTTCAATGGCAGTGATAGGGAGATGCCTTTACCACCGACTAAAGCCCTCTAGAGCACATTCAAAAATCTCCAACATGCCTCATCTACATGTCATAACATAGCATATTCACCATGCTATAGAGACATTGTCACTGTGAACTAAAATACAGAGGAACTAGTTGTCCGGGTGTAGTGACAAAGCAGCCCAGACACAACACGATTACGCTCAAAAAATAATGAAAGTACTATTATTTCATAGTGTGGCGCATACACAACAGTTAACTTGCAGGGCGGGTACTTAGCAACCTATTAAATGCACTGAGAAGGGAAAAAGGCATCTGTGTTTCTGTCTTACAATGGAATACTTTTCCAAATTGCATGCTAGTTTTCCTAATGCATCTGGTGCAGATAGTCTCATTCCTAGTACGTATTCTAAAGTCAGAAAGTTCAGTTTGATTTCTTTGTTACCGCCCACTGTTATTCCAAAAACTTTTCACTAACTAGATTAAAGGAAGGTAACACTACATCTTAACATAATTCAAGGAAGCAAAGAGGATTGTAAGTTAGTGTGTCTTTGAGGTATGGATCATGTTTTTTGAATTTTTCTTTACTTTCAATCAAATATTTAATGTGATTATCTTCTTGTCTTAAAAAGTATTTTTTCCCTTGTTTTAAAATGGTAGCAGGTAATAAGGCGATACAGTGTATTATTTACAACTATGTAGATACTGTGAAGTTTCTTCAAATAAATATTTCCCAGTGACTGTCAACTAGTACTTTGGCTCGAAATGCCCATCCATAGTGTCATCTGTATAGATGTATTATTATTATAAGTAGTATTAGTAGTAGTAGTAGTATCATTATTATCTGTATTATTATTATTCAAAAAATATTTTGACAGTAATGGCAAGTTGTGATCCAGGTACCACTGTAACCCTCATAAATACTGTCATTAACAGGGCCTCACCAAAATGGGATTTCTGGGGCTGATGCTGATACCGATATTAGTGAGCAAGAAAATTCCAATATCAGACATATGGAATTTATTGAATGTGGTTATCAAATGCTTGTGACAAAATTATGTAACTGAGGCAGGATATCTTACATTTTAACAAATATTTATTATTATTCCAAACATCAGTGGACTGAACAGTAAACACTTCACTTATTATTTATTAAATAACGGATCACCCTCTGTTGGACAAACTAGGTAATTACACTGTTTACATCACTGGCTCAACCCCTTTTTTCTGGCTTAAACAACAGTTTTAATATTGGTGCATATCAGAGAACATATATGATGGTATGGTACTGGCATATCGGTGATAGTCCAATATATATTGATAATATTGTCAAACCAATAGAGTGGTCTGGCCCTAAACACTACAAAAATACTCTTTGAATTGTGCTTTATATTAAAAGTTAGCATAGATGATTACTTCAAAGACATGAGATAATTGCATACATTTAAACTTAAACTGTCCCTATGCGCCACATCTGTTTCACTCACCATCCTTCAGCTGTAGTTTGGCTGGACAGCCTCACATTTGATTAGAGTAGGAGGTGGGCTGCTGCTCATAGCCCTGGCTGTAACCACCGTCCTCATTGTAGCCTCCCTGCTGGCCGTACTCTGGCTGGTATCCTCCCTGGGAGCCAGCATAGGGGTCCTGCTGACCGTAGCCTGCCTGGCCGAAGGAATCGGGGGCAGGCTGCTTTTCCTGTGATGGGACGTATGTTCCAGAGAAGGCAGCCAGCCAGCCAGTCTCCTTGAAGACAAACCACAGGTTTCCTACCCACAGGATCACGTTGATGAAGCCAAAAGCCTGCGAGCAGAGAGGTGTTTAGATACAAGTCTGTCAGTTCTCTTGTCAACTCATATTATGGTTTTGCTCAGCGTGAAGACCCACCACAGAGGTGTTAAGGCCGGAGACTTTGGGGTCGTAGACCTCACGGCAGCGAGTCTCTGGCTCGTCACAAGCTGAGATGAGGCCGATGACCCTCTCTGGATCGGTGGCTGTTTTCACATCTGACAAGCCTTTAGCCCAAGCACATGAGGACACTAGCCACATGAAGGCAAACACCGCTGTCACAACAAAGTCCTGAGGATGGACAAAACAACATCATCACATTTACCGTCAACTAAATGTTCATTGTTACACCAGCAAAAGGTGTGAGGCCTGAATGAACTCACAATCTGGGGTCCCTTGTTGTTCTCACGGTACTTCTCCAGTATGAAACAGTATACAGAGAGGGCTGCCATAGAGTACAGGAAGGAAAAGACAGCGATGGTGACAAAGAACTCAGCTGAGGAGGAGTAGTCCCCAACCAGGAACAGACGTTCGGGGTTCCCTCCCTTACAGGTGGGAGCATCAAAGTAAACCTGATGGAGCCTTAAAACAGCAACAGAGAGACAGAGAGAGAGAGAAATGAAAGAGTGCGACAAGAACTACGAGAAACGCAGAGGTAAACGATGAGACAGTTCTCATATGGGACACACAGAGTTTCTTTTTTATTTATTTCAGATTTCAACACTTTTTTCTGATTTCTACTGTTTTCATTTATTGCTTAAGTTTGTGCAAAAATGATTAACACATCAGTTTTGAAACACAGCCAGGGGATGTTAGCTTAGCATAGTATAGAGACTGAATAGAGGGGCTAGTTAGCAGCTAGCCTGATTTTACCACTAAGTGGTTCCCTTATTAACAAGTATAGTTTAGTTTATATAATTTGCATAAAAACCAAAGATTAAAAAACATAATTTTCGTGATTTTACTGGAAGTTAGGAGTGACGTACCTGCACAGTCTACAGATCTGACAAGCTGTTTCCTTTTCAAATTCCTTTACTCTGATACAGGCTACTTCGCTTGCTAAAAAAGTTATTGATTATTTAAATTAGGATTATAGGCCTATATTTACCAAGTACTTGCAAAGAAATGACAAATTTGTTTATTTATGTAGAATTTATAAAGTTGTGTATGCAAGTGATAGTACACGTTTCCGTGATTTTATTTTATGACAAATACATCTTAGCACAAGAAGGTGTTATAAGGATACACGTTGAATGTCAAGAGAGCGCTATATATCAATCCAATCAATTAATTATTATTGCTTCCATCCTTATGTTTTTGCAGCCTATTGTCAGGCATAGAAAAAAAGTCAAATCTTACAAAGTTTATTTCAAAATGTGATCTTCCTTGTGCTACACAGTAAGATACAATAAGTGTGCTAAATGTCTATTTAGTCAGTTTTTCAGAGCCTACAATTGTTTTTTCTTTTCATATTTCTTCTATTGTGGTGATGGATACATACCTGAATGGATATTCAAATTCTACTTCTATGCCTAAGTCACTCTCCGACCGGTTTTTACACTCCACGCTCATCTTGAACATGCCAGAGTAACTGCCACATGTTGAGAAGGCGAAGATTGCAAAGATCTGCAGGAGGAAAGAGGAGAGAGAGGAAGAAAAAATGAACAACTCATCCTGTGACTTTTGACATCTTCCGGACAAAAACTCACAACACCCATTGTGATTATTTTAAATCATACTTTCCTCCAAATATTACAATGCAGTATTCAACATCACTGTGGTTTAGCTCAGATTATGTCACTGTGTAAACAAAGAGCTCCAGTATAAAACAGATTAAGCTGCAGACTGTGCTTTCACCATCTGCAGTGTCTCAAGCAGGCTGATGCTCCCCCAGTTATGGCGGATTGCTGGAAATGCACACAGACTGCAAATCAATGCAGCGTTATCACCAGGTTGCACAGTGAGGGCTGCACCTGTTGCCATGGTTACCATTACAATTGGTTGATTTGGCTTTTCTGTGGATGTTCAAATAACATTTTTTGCATTTTGTGTTGCCAAAATGATCGTGGATTCCATTAGCATCTGTTAATTCAGGTGCTCACACGGCTCAGTCTCGTTGTGCAGATCCCACTTACAGTAACGTAAACTCCACAGACAAACATGCGTGGAGATAATCTCACGCCCTCACACACACACACACACACACACACACACACACACACACAGCAGATTAGACAAATCAGACTATTTTTACCACACCCCTCGCTACACTGTGGCCAGATCCGATTGGATGGAAAATCCAACTATTAATCTGACTGAGGTGCTCGGCCATCTGTCACCAAATACTCAACTGCAAGCAACTGCAAAGCCAGTCATAACACACACAGACACAACCGCACACACACACACACGTATGTGAGATTGAATGCACACACTCACACAGACAAAGACACATTCTGTCAATTCTAGTCTTGTCATACTGTCCACCTGCTGCAGGCATCAACACACTGAACTATTTACAATAATCTTTTACCTAAATTGAGTTCACCTGAGGCCTAAAGTGAGCCTTGTTGGAATTATCCTTCTCTGTTCTCTGCAGGCTTTTAAAAAATATTCTGGAGTCCTCACACAACATTTCAAACACCTCCTCTTCTTGTTGTCGGTAAATTTACAGGTTTTAATAACCATGCAAATGTGATGACACTGGCAGCTTTAGCATGTGAAAACGGGGAGAGGAAACTGCTGATAAACATCGCACATTATTATACATTTTTAGCAAAGAAAGCGTTTGCCATCTGTAGCAGATCTTTTGAGTTTTAAGATAACATACAAAGAATTCCTACATAATTAATACAATGTTACTTGAAACTATGAACACAAATCCTACAAATTTTTGTGATATAATATTTGAGCTTTATTATAAATTTGTGCCTCTATTTCAGGAACATTAACAGCAATTAAAGATGTATGACACATCTCCACTTCCTCCTACTGTATTTATACTCACAAAACAAAATGATAGGAGGTAATTTTGCAGCAGTAGTAAAATTAATCAATACCTACAGCGTAAGCAGTGTCAGTACACTGTGGCAAATTTTAGCCTCAAGATGTACAGTATGTAATCTATCTCGGCCTGTTAAGTGTAATTTCCTGTAAAACACTACTATTTCTATTCTTTTAAGTAGTTTGTTCAAAAGTTTTAGAGTTCCCTGTGCCAATACCACTCTTAGATTATCTCTTCATGACAATTAGTGGTTGAGATTTCAGGGGAAAGATCATTTTGGAGGCCAATAACACATTGAGCCCTAGCTGAATTGTGGGCTTTGCTTTCTCTTTCTTCTTAAGAGCCATTTGGGAGAAAATGGAAACGCTAACAAAGGGCTGGATTCTCCAGATAATCTCAGCAACAGGCCGCGCTGCTGCTTCAGCTGAATCATTCTACAGAGAAACAATGCTATGAGTCAAAGGATTTGGATCACAATGACGTGAGAAATCGATTGGGGGAGTAGAATTTTTACATGCAGATAAAGGTCAATATATCAACTATGCACATGAGAATGAATGGTCTTACATTCAGGTGGAAAAGGAGCTTTTATCATGTTAGCACGCCTAAGACTGCTAAATTTAAGTGAATACCAAAGCAATCCTAATTTATCCTGAGGGGCAATGAATGTGTGAAATTGTATGACACTTCATCCAACAGTTGTTGAGACATTTCACTCAAAAATCTCTTGTTGGCACTGAAGAAAAAGTCACTGGTTGAAGAAAGTTAATAGGATTCATCCTCTGGGAACTGTAAATAAGTTATGGTCAGTCCATCCAGTAGTTCTTGAGTTACTTCAAACTAGACCAATAAGCAAAGCAGACCAGTGAAATGGATCTATATGGGAGGCGCCGCACCACAATTAAAAGCTGCACTTTTATGGTGATGGATGAGTGGAAGGAAGAGTGATGGAGGAGGACGAGAGGGACAGTCAGGCTGAAGAAAGAGATGGTGGCATGCTGAGTGTTAGGTGCCATGGTAACACTGCTGGCAGCACCACACAGTGAGGAGGCAGAGGCTGGTTTCTACCCCTGCTGGTATGCTGTACGACTGTCGGCTCCTCTGTGCTGAGAAGATTCACAATCTCACACACTCAGACACAAACGATTTGTCTGCCGCTGCTTGTCTGTCTGTCTGTCTGTCAGTCAAACCACTGTTTAAAGAGCAGCTTTGGATTTTTGCAGCAGATACTGATGTTAATATCTAAAACGTAGAAATCTTCAGTGACTATATTGATTCATTCATTCATTGTCTGCAACCGATTATCGCTTGCAGGGTTGTGGGGGGGTGGAGCCAATCCCAGCTGACACTGGACGAGGGCGAGGTACACCCTGGACAAGTCACCAGTTCATCACAGGGCTGACATGAACAGACAAACAACTGTTCACGCTCACATTCAAACCTACAGGCAATTTAGAGTCACCAGTTAACCAAACCTGCATGACTTTGGACTGTAGGAGGAAGCCGGAGCACCAGGACATGGGGACACAGGGTCCAACCCTGCTAGGTATCAAACCCGGGACCTTCTTGCTGTGATGCAACAGTGCTAACCATGAAGCCACTGTGCTGCCCTGTTTGACTATATGTCTTGAATTTTTTTTTGTGAGCACACTATGTCATAAAAACACTCATTTCAAATGATCTTTAGTTTTATTGTTTTGTCAGCAAGTGACCAACAGGTACATATACATATAGGGCTGTACTGTTGGTAGGTTGTAGGTGAGCTGATATTATGTGCTGAAATGAACCTATCACAGATATACAGATATTGTGTTGTAGAAGTTCTCTGATGTGTGCTGATATGAAAAGTGTTTTTTAAGGCAAGAAAAAATACTTGGACTGGTATTTTAAAATGGTGTAATCATATAGTTTAGAACAGGTGAACTGTTTATTGTTCAGTCAGTGATGTTAAAATAAAGTTTGTTAAAATGTAAGATATCCCACCTCCATTGCATATCTTTGCCACAAGTGTTAGTTCACCACATTCATATATACATATATACACATATGCATATACATATACATAGGCGATGAACATAGTCAGTATTCTATGTTGATATTCAATCCTTTCAAATCTGACTCTTATACTGAAAGTACCAAATGACTGCCTGGTTTATATAGAGTGCAACGATGTAAACGGAGGGTAACATTTAAGTTATGGATTTCTGTGTTACTATTTTGCAAGGGCATCTTTGTTGCATCCTGTGCTTACTGCCATCTAAGAAAATTTTGTTTTGTTTTGTTTAAAGAAATGCAAACAATTCAGAGCATTTCCTCCCTCTATAGCTGACTGACAATTGGTGCAGCCAGACCTCTCTCCAGGGCTCGCTGTAAGAGACTATGCAGCTCTTGAAACACAGTGCAGTGCAGAAATAAACACAAGCTGCGTGAGCCGTCACCAGAGGCCCTGGAGTAATGACCACAGAGAGTCACCAGTGTCTGAGCAGCAAAAGCCCCTGAGCTACAACAAAATCAACAGCTTTTATTACACATGAGGGACTACACCAAAGTGAACGAGGCTTTTGCTTCGTGTTCTCACAAAACGCCTTTGCTGGGAATGAGTCAGAAAATGAATTTGAATGCAAATGAAATTCCACATGGCTGTGCTGTCCTGTAGCGCCAGAAACAGGAGGCTGTTCTCAATGGCTGAGCTCCACATCAGCTTTTTTAAGGAACTCAATGTCTTACAACATCCATCAAATCTAGACTTTGTCAGCACTATTCCCCAGAGACAGAGAGAGTTGGAGCGGGAGAGGGTGGGGCTGGGTGGAGAGGTGGACGAAAGCTACATGAGTCACACATGCACAACATTGTTTAGATTTCATACACATAGCAAAAATGTTGCACAGAAGCTTTTCACAAGTAATTTTCATCCACGTTCGCAGGCAAGATTTTTTCAAGATCACACATCCTCAGCCAGCACACTTGACTGTCTCTACTGATCCATTCACTTCATTGCACTCTCAAACAAATAACTGTGACACATGCTGCTCTGTATTTTCTATAAAAGCACAACAGCACATTCTGGCCACAACAGAAAGCCAAAAAAGGTTTGATTCCACTAAACAGCAGCATCTTTTTAATTGCTGCCTGTTTCCACTGAAATGCAAGTGGCTCCTCCTCCTGTAAACTGCGCTGCTGCTTGTGCATGCCCATATTAATCCAGAAAAAGCAGCAGCTCCAGCAGCTCCTCCTCTAGTTTGACGCTGTGGCACGCAGGCCCCTCTGACAGATGATTCATGAGCACTGGCCTCCTCAACGGAGCTCCTCATTGGTGGTTGTGCTCGCTGTGACCCGGGGAGGCAGTGGTGAGGTGCTGGCACACTCACACAGCTCCAGGGAGGGACCACAGAGTCATGCAGCACACTCATTCCTCTGGCTGACCCTGGGACTATCAGAGACACTTTGGCACACACGTTTTCATCTGGGTGGTGTTATGCGTGGTCTCATATTGACCATCAGGGGTGTAGCTAAGGATAATGGGGCCCATGTGCAGGAGGGCACCCACTTCAAAATGTATTCATAATTATGCTGCTCATTTTAAGGAACCTAGGACTAAAATGATAAAAGGTCTGTAGCAAAAATTATTTTTTGATTAAGAGACTTACATGTTAGAAATTAGTAAAAAAAAAAAAAAAAAAGCATGTTATGTGCCCAAGGTGACCTCTTTACATATCTTGTTTAGCTACAGCATCAATCAAAAACCCAAAGATATAGTTTATTATTATACATGACAAAGAAATGAATTAGATCCTCACATTAAAGAAGCCACAACAAGAAATTTGGGTAATTTACCTTAAAAACAAACAAACAAACAAAAAACTATTAATCACTTAAGAAAATATGGGACTATTTTTCTCACATACTAATGAACTAATGTTTTGAAATGCTTGAAATGGCTGCTGTAACCAGAACCACAGATGGTGCCGGTTCATAACATCAGGGTTTAACATAAGTTGCAGAGACCCTCAGTGTGCTGCAGGGTCTCCATGGATAATTAGTACCACTATTCCCACCACTGTGGTGCTCCAGCTGTGGACGGGCACCATTGTTCAGCCTGCAGCCTCTTCAGTATGAACATGGTGCTGCTGCTGATAGAGGACACACAGTGTGGATGATAAAACATTACATAAGAGTATATCTGACTGTAGCATAATAGCTTTATGTGTAATCTTCTAAGAATTGCTCTTGTTTAGTTCAACATGAGAGAATCTTTGGCTGCAACTAAAATGTTTGGTGATTATCCTTTAATGTGGCGATTATTTTCTCATTTAAATGATAAATCTTTCGGACTACAAATTGTCAGATCATAGTAAAAAAAAATGTCATTGCATTCACTACATCTGATGCCATCATTTTTTCTTTTTGTTTTGTTTTGTGTGGAAACCCCCCCCCAAAAAAAAATAATCGGTTTATGTTTAAATAAGACAAAGAAATAGCAGTAAAACCTCATAACAGAGAAGCTAGGCACAGAGAATGTTTGAAATATTTGGTTTGAAAAATGAAAAATGATTAATTGATTGGTAAAACAGTTGCTGCAGTTGCTAAATGATTGATCACATGATGGTTTCAACCCTAAATGGAACTGGGAGACTTTATTCATCTATCAATGAAAGTCAAATTTTATTGCATATAGGCCACTTTTAATTATATCCTCCACCAAAATAAACAAAATCCAAGGAAATAAACAATCTCTTGCCTAAAGCTGAAGCAATGTTATGTTCCCTGAGCTGAATTAAATAACTCTAAATGTATTTATGCTGCTCTCCTCCGTGATAAACTAACATGAATAGCATTCTGGCTCCATCGTCTGGTGGAGGAGACATGCAGATGAAACAGAAATAACAACCTGCATAAGTAGGCAGAGGTCACGTCCTCTGAGATGGATTTGACAAACTGTCATTATATTCCTCAGTGGACTGACACAGTGTTACTACAATACTGACGTAACACATCCTGCTGGAGCAGCATCACCACCAACAACACCACCTCAACACTGAGCTCAGTCATTATTTGAAAATATTTAAGACAGCAAATATTGGACTTTAGCTGGAGTTTTTTTTTTTTTTTTGCTGTGACTGAAGATCTAAAAAAAACAAAACAAAAAACCGAAACACCATCTCATGGGAGCAGAGTCGACAGGGGACCTTTTCTGAGAGTGGAGTCACATCCATTATTAAGCTCCATGCAGCTTTATGACCTCTGTGTGACAGAAAGTCACGAATCTGTTAGTAAGAGACATGGCAACATGATTTATAGCAAGAGTTCATTAAGATTTTATTTTCCTAATATTACAATCATTCATACTAGAGTTGCAGCAATGTGCCAGTATTAATAAACACCGTGATATTTAACTGTAAAATATCCATGTTTTGTTAACAGCACACATGTAATTGTGTAATTGTGTGTTGGAAAACAAAACAGGAGCTCTTAAATCATTTCAGTGTTTTTCTGTTCTGTCTTTGTCATTGTAGGTGGCGGTAATGCAGCTTAACTAATCACCACCCACCATCAAACTGAAAATTCATTAAGCATAATTGTTCTTTGTGTGGCTTTTGTGCAGTTTTGGTTGCAGTCTCTCTCAACAGCTCCCACTAGTATTTTGAGTGTAATTTATTTGCCAAAAAAGAGACATTAAATAAAGTCAAAGATAACTTTGATTGACAGCGTTCTTATTTTTGTTTATTTCCCATTGATGTTGTGATAGTGTCATGTTATCATGAGGTGGAAATCTGATATTGTGACAGAGTTAATTCATACATTAGTACAATTTGTTGCAGTCTTCCATAGACATTTAAAATCAAGGACTTACCCACTGTAGAACTTTTATAAATCCCAGAGGTTGTTTGACTACTGTGAACTGCCCTTGGGCCACCAACTGCCAAAACCAAAAAACAAAACAAAACAGGAATTAGTGATTTTATTTGTACACTTTTCACCCTGAGTCTTACTCTCGCTGTGTAAAAGCCGCCTCTCTCAGCAGACAGGACATGATAATGATATGATGATGCTGATTAAAACCATAAGCCTAATTACCTCAGCCTCATGGCTCACAGGCCTGATCTGCTGCTGGCGCCTGCAGGTGTTTGTTACATGGCGAATATCAGCCAGTGAATAAAATGACTCAACTGCCACAGCTGGCGTCTTCGTGGGCCTTCGAGAAGTTGTGCAACTACAATACAGTTGTCTTGGCTATGGTGTGTGTGGGTGTGGGTGTGTTTTTCTGCATATGTGGGGTCTGAAACCTGGATTTTCACCCACAATGTGGGGTTCAACAATCTTTGTGGGGACCAACTCCTGGACCCTCAACTTTAACGTTAAATTTTAGGGTGAAGACTTACGTTTAGGGCTAAAGTATGAGCTGAGGTCAGGTTAAAGTTGGGTTAGACATAAACTAGTTAAGGTTGGGATTAGGGTAAGGGTTTGGGTTAGGCTGTACAGATGAATGGAAGTCAACGTAAAGGCCCCACATAGATAGCTGCACAAATGTGTGTGTGTGTGTATGTGTGTGTGTGTGTGTGTGTGTGTGAGAGAGAGAGAGAGAGAGAGAGAGAGAGAGAGAGAGAGAGAGAGAGAGAGA
>JAQLOL010000002.1:23163244-23174290 GCA_029783665.1 Naso thynnoides | reverse complement strand
ATATATATATTTTTTTTTTTTTTTTTTTTGGGAAAATTTTGCTTTCTGGTATGTTTTTCTCATCCTTCCTCCAATTTTCTAACGCCAACTGGCAGCCTCAATAAAAATTATGGATAATGTTTAGCTTATCATTGATTATTTACCTGATTAATTACTGATGAGAGAGACTCACCTGCATGCCAATCACAGCGTAGATGAAAAAGATCATGGCGATGAGCAGACCAACATAAGGCAGAGCCTGAGCGGAATAAAATCGAGTCAAGAATCAAATACAAACAGGATTTCATAAGAGAACATAGTGCGGGCACAGCTTGGCATTGTGTGAATTTCTCACTCAGTGCTGCAGATTGTTGTTTTGATGACACTTCATTGATAGAGTGCTGCTGAGCCTACAGTATTTCATGTTTCTTTTTTATGTCATGCATTATGCTGCAAAACAAATTGCCTTTCGGGAGCAAATAAACTTGAACTTGAATTTACACACTCACCTGGAGAGACTTGACAAACGTCCAGAGAAGGGTGCGGATGCCTTCTCCTTTGCTCAGCAGCTTCACCAACCTCAAGACTCGGAACAAACGGAAGAATGTGATGGACACTTTTCCACTTTCTCCTTTACCCTGGACCAAAAAGAAATGTGTCAAGACAAAAACAGGTGAACTAAACATTTAGAACTCGCACATGCTGTATCTGGAAGTATGAATCGAAAACCTAAGACACATTTGGAGTTTTGGGGTTGCAGCGATTGTGACCAGCTCTCACCTCACCATGACCGCCTCCTCCCTGATCCATATGTCAGACAAGCAGCAACAGGCAGAAACGCCATGTGAGAGGAAAGAGGAACAAATGGTAAAATGTTTAGAGTTTTTAAAAGCCACATGACTACGAACACAAATCTGTGGGGGAAATACAGATCGTTTTTATTGGACAGCCTAAAACAGCCTATTTTAGTTGAGATGTTCTCTGTTTTATTTTGTAGTTTCTCTTTTCTTGCTTTATGTTTTGTTCCATTTCCTGTTTGTGAGCTTCACCTCCCTTCTCGATTGATCCTTAGTTTAAACTGTCCCTCATTTGTATTGTCTGTGTTTCTCTGTCTTTTACTTGTCAGCTGCTTTTGTTTCCTGTTCCTGTGTTTATGTCCCAGTTTTGCCTGTAAGCTTCATGTGCCACAATTTGTTTTGGGTTTTTTTGTTTGAAATTCCTTTTATTTACCCCCCCCCCCCAAGTTTTTTGTGTATTCTTGAATCATCTTATGTCAAATAAAGGTTCCTTTTTTTAAGATAAACTCACTTTGTTTCTTTTACCTGTTTTAGCTTTTGTGTCCCTTTTTTAAAATAAAACTTTAAAAAAAATTTAAGATGTTGAATTAGGGAGATTTTATTTGCTTGAAACTCACTGATTTTACAAAGAGCTTAACTCAGTTGTGATACATTTTAGAAAAAACAGAAATTATTAAGCATCAAACACTTAGACATCATTAAGGAATTTTTTTCCCATTGATTGATTTTTCCATTGCTTCAAAAGGAATACCTGTACCATAAGTGAGTTTTTAAAATGTGTTGATTTTCTTTTTCCCTTGTCAGATAACAGAAATGCAAATGTGAACAAACGTACACTAAACTCAGAGACGGCGATGTCCAACACGCTCCCCACGACAATCAAAGCATCAAAAGAATTCCACGGATCGATGAAATAGTGCTGCAAAGGAAAGAATAAGCAAAGTGAGAGTCAAAAACAGACAGATAGCATCGACAGCTGTCAGTGTCATTCAGATCTACAAGAGTGAAGCCTCACGTGAGCCCGCAGAGCGAGAAGCTTAATGACCATCTCGATGGTGAAAACCACAGTGAAGATCATGTTGAGGATATCCATGATGGAGGTGAAGAGTTTAGACTGCTCGTAATGCTGAGAGAAGCAATAACCACACAAAACGTCACATCAAGACATCAGACCAGGTTGATATTTTATGTTTTTTGAGTTGTAAGTCATGTGACCTGGTACCTGCACAGCCAGAGTGAGCGTGTTTCCCAGAATCAGCACAAACATGATGTATTCAAACTGGCTGGAGTTTATAATTTTCCAGAATTTGAGCTGCGATGGGTTTTTAGGAATATAAATCTTTATAGGTTGAGCTTTCAGTGCATAATACACACACTGACGCTGGAAAAGTGAAGAGAGAGAACATTATTGACTCAAATATGTGTTAATTGAAATTATACATTAAAGGTTTGCAGAATAACTTACTTGGTTTTTGTTGAGTTCGCAGTTTTTGAATTCAGCCTCTCCTTGCTCCCGAAACGTGATGATGACAAAACCCACAAATATGTTCATCATGAAGAAGGCAATGATGATGATGTAGATGATGAAGAAGATGGAGATTTCCACTCGGTAGTTGTAAATGGGCCCTCGATTTATGGCGTTGGCATCTATGGCCCGGTAAAGAAGCCTATGTAGAAAAAACAACTTTGGTTTAAAGAATATGAAACTTGAAGAATATGCCTGGGAAAATTCTTGTTATTCAATTAAATCCACTGAAAAAGTTTTTTTTCTTTAAAGTATTTGTGACCAACGAAAAAGACATTTACATTTTTAATAATTTTTTTTTTTTAAAAGCACAAATTTGCTATAGCTGTGACCAGCAGTCTGTGACAAATGCTTGATGAGTTATGGAGGGGGCGTGGTTAAAGTTTAGGGGTGGGGCAAGCGTTGATCAATGAAAGTGTGTGTGTGTGTGTGTTTCTACAAAAACTAGCTATGTTGAATCCGTTAAGAAGTTATTCACCATTTTTATCATGGGTCACTCCAACTGCCACACCCCTTTTTTTTGCCAGTTGGCGTGAACAGTTGATCAGCTCAGGGATTCAGGGGTTCTCAAGTATTTCAACCCACAACCCCAAAAATAAGAGAGCCAGGGGACCCCCACTGACTTGGATGAGGCATATAATGGCCTAACGACCATAGTATTATTTTAAATTAATTGAGAAAGAATATCAGAAAGAATATAACCAGCATTGACACAGTTATGGATTACATACACAATTTTAAATAATTTTAAAAATTTGTTTTTTGAAGGCATCTTGTGACCCCCCTCTCTGTGTCTTGTAACCCCAGGGGGGTCCCAACCCCCACTTTGAGAACCACTGAATCAGCTGTCCATTGGCTCATGACCAACCTTCGCACTAATTCTTGTGCAAGTCTATGAATCCATTTGGAAGTAATGCACCTTTGCAACACCCTCTTTCAGCCAGCTGGCAAGAACCCACACACACCCTTCACACACACACACACACAAACAAACACACTTGACCTCCATGCCAAATTTTAGCCTCCTGGCGCATTTTTAAGGACTGACCAACCAGCCAACCAACGGAGCGAACTCTACCGCTGCTAAAAATGCAGACAGGGTACAGGAGTCATAAGGTATTGAGAGACATATTCTTAAAAAAAAAAAAAAAAACTAAAAAAAAAACCCTACATAAAATGACACTGGTGTCATTGTTTGCACTGAACACAATGTAAAATTCCAACTCACTGTGGCCAGCCTTCAAATGTTGACACGGTGAACAAAGCCAGCATGCCCATCAGCACATTGTCAAAGTTGAAATCACTGTTTTGCCAAATCCTCTCTCTCACCATGGGATGGTTCATGTCTCCATCTTTATAGACCACAAACGTCCCCCTAAAGTTCAACACAAACAAGCATTTTATGACATGTGACAGCTTGTCAGGAGGCTGTCAGGTGCTGCATCTCGTGTGGAGAAATGACGAAAAGAAAACTGACTTGCACTCCTCGGGAGTGTGTTTGGCTTCGTCTGTGCAGCTGTAGAATCTGCCCTGTAGCATAAACACAGGAGAACATACGGTTAAAACCACTCGCTGATCGCTTCCCTTTTAAATCCTCCAAGAAAAGAGAAAATTACACTCAGCGGCCACTTAATTAGGTACACCTGTATAATCTCATGCAATCCAATACAACAGCTCTGCCATAACTTCTCTGTTTACAAAGCTCATCATATTTTTGGGGACATTGTTGGAGGTGTGTAAACTCATTTTTAATGCAGTTCAGTAATGCCTTTACTAACTATGACCTCAGTTCTTGAATATCTAGCAAACACATTGACCAACTCATGACAGTGTCAACAAAAACAAAAAATATCTCCTGCAAAATCTGCTCAATATCTACTATGTTTCTATACTTTTTCATCTTTTTGGTCCGTTATATGAAGGCATGGATTGTGTATCACAAAGATGCCTTCATCAGCATCAGATGAAGATGTGTGGGATTTGATTCGAGTGCAGCAAACCATACGACGACCTCCGCCATGTCATCCGATGACCGGCAAGTAAGATCAGCCGGACCAGACGTCATAGAAAGAGATGTGCCGGCCACAGAGAGAGAGGAAAGAGGGGTGGCAGAGATCAGAGATGAACCTAGAGATGTCCCTTTGCAAAGCTTTCGTCTGTCAAACATACAATCTCAGCCAAATAGAATGGAGATATGACTCGGGCTCACTCAGCAGCAGCACACCAGAGACTGTTGTACATTCATCCTCACTGAGAAGTGGTAAACTCCTCCAGATGGGCATGCTTTAATCAGAGCAGAGGGGGCACAAGACTCTGGTGGGCAGAGAGGATGAGGACTCTGTGTCTGTGAGAATAATGCTTGGTGCTCAGGTGCAGTCAAAGTGGATGGACAGTGTTTACCGAATGTCAAGTTTTCTGATGCTAAGATGTGGGCAATTTTTCCTGCCCAAAGAATTCATCAATGTTTATATTGTTGCTTTTTACATTCCAACAGATGCAATTTTTTTTTTAAAAAGGAACATGTCCCACCTATCTTCTCATAGCAGCAGAAATGAGCTACATCAGAATTTTGTATTGCTCTGCAGAAAATTTTCCTTGGTTTCTTAATTCCTAAAAACTGATCAATACACACATCATGATAGCAGACTTTATGGCAGAACAGTCGCATTAGACTCTGCAGATGTATCACACAAAGTGGACACTGAGTGAGACATAAAAAGGCCGACTGCAGCAACATGCACCTTAAAGAGCTGAACTCCAATACAGGCAAACATGAACTGAAGGAGTGTGGTGACGATCAAGATGTTGCCGATGGTGCGGATCGCCACAAACACACACTGCACCACATTCTGTGAACACACACAACAAAGGACATGTGTTAGTGTGTCAGCTTTACACAGCAACAGAAAACATTTTATATATATATATACACTGACTGACCAGGAACATGTATCAGGAAACAAAATAAATAGCCAGTAAATTCAAACTTAATTAATATAGTCATTAAGGATAAACTGATCTGTTTACCTTCAGTC
This sequence comes from Naso thynnoides, assembly GCA_029783665.1. Taxonomy (NCBI): domain Eukaryota; kingdom Metazoa; phylum Chordata; class Actinopteri; order Acanthuriformes; family Acanthuridae; genus Naso; species Naso thynnoides. The sequence continues at coordinate 23,168,954 of JAQLOL010000002.1, read as the reverse complement.
CCTTGGCTCTGTTAATGGCTCGAAGAGGCCTGAGCACTCGCAGCACACGGAGGATCTTTACCACAGAGATCGCACTCGAACTGAGAGCAACAGTACAAAAGATTTCGAGTCAAAACAACAAAGTATAAAAATGACGGCCTACTGGGCCGAGAAACCGAGAGTATAAAATATAAAACTATAGAGAAAATGAAGTAATTTCTTTCCCGCAGACCTTGACACTTTCGCGAGGCATCGCTGCTTCTACACCTTACAGCTACACTTCAGTGGCTCCTATTGATTTTTCTGTCAGAGAACATGTGCGGTTTATGTTGGCAGGTATCTACTCACTGCAAAAAGAAAGATGTGAGAGACACGCTGACCACCAGCAGGTCCAGAAGGTTGAATGCGTTTCTGCAGAAAGAGCCAGTGTGCAGAAAAGCTCCGTACACGGTCATCTAGACGGGAGCAAGGAGGTGAAGAAACAAAGTCAAAAACATAACTGTCTAATGTTGAAGAAATTATGGCAAAGTTGTCTGAGGCTGTCACCTTTAGTACGATCTCCACTGTGAAAACTGAAGTGAAAACATAATCGGCATAACCGAGCACCTGAGGAGGGAGGAAATAAACATCTGTGTCATATTGTTTAATGTGCAGGTAAAGATAAACAGATGAAAGGAGCACATATACACAGGTGAGGCTCTGATGTGTTTGTTCTTACTATATTCCTGAACGAGTGTGATTTGATTGGATCCTCAGCAGCTAGGGAAATACTGCTGAGGATTATGAAGATGAGGATGAAGTTGGTGAAGTAGGGGTGATGGATGAGGTTGTGGCAGGCAACTCGCAAACTGAGAATGGGAAGCAAATTGCAAAGAAAAGTGGATTATTTCAGCAATTCCCCGGTGTCAAAACATGCAACACAAATTACATAGGACTTAAAGAGGAATATTATTGGGTTGTTGTGAAATGAAGGTAATTTATGCACATATATGATGTCAGATTACCAGTTTTTCTTCCCAAGAATGAAGAAGGAGCTTCCATCAGGGATTGGGACGATTTTCTCTTTGGGCCCTGAGAACTCAGGCTTTAATGGAGCAACTCCTACAGAGAAAAGGCCAAACAAAAAAGAGACAGTTCACATCTCAGGGTGCTTTCACGTCTGACTTTTTAAAAAACAACCAAGAGAAGTTAAAGTGAAGTTGTACAGACAGACACTTAACAAGCTGATTGGACAGTTCTGGCATCATTAGGACCTGCAGAGAAATCAAATTCTGGAGACTTTTATGCCTAAGATGAGTATACTTATGTTATTTGGTGCCTCAATTATCGTCAATCAGTAGAATTTTGACCCTATGATATGAGAACTTACTAATAAGTAGAAACAAGAAAAAAGGGGCATCTTGTAGGTTGCAATAATCACACAGGGTCTATTACTGTGGAGTTGCTGCACTTTCATTAAACAGACGTGAACGGAAATCAAGCATAATGGTTTTAGCAGCTTTTGACATCTTAATCAAGGAGACCATCCGTACCATCCTACAAAAGTGTTACCATGGCTACCAAATGATTTGTATTAACAGAATGAGGTAGGAATGGGTCCTAAAACCTGGAAATGAGCATTGTTAAACTTGCTGTTGTCTCATCTCAAAGTAAATGGGATTTTTGAAGAGGGCTTTTTGTTCTAAAAATAGGCTTGAGAGACTTTCACATTTTGTTCAGCGACATAGAATACATCAGTTCTCACCCCAATTCTGATTTTGGAAGCTTTTAAATCCCCCCCCAAAAAGTAAGTAAAAGATTGCTTCCTGCTAAAACCACATATCTGTTATCCTAAAATCCTGTGGTTGGTTTGTTTTTCAGACCACAAGCAAAGCAAACCACAGTCCTTGGTCCAGTTGTTTGGTCCCAAATGAACCAAACGAACCTGGAAATGCACTAGGGTTTGATTTTACTGAACCAAACAGGGTTAGTGTGAAAGCAGCCAAGGATGCCCTCACACTAGGCAATCTACACTGTGCCTTAGCACATGTGACACCCAAAGTCCAGTTTATTTGACTAGTGTGAGCGCTCTGTTCCGTGCTCAAGCAAGGCATGCTTTGTCAGCCCTGGCACTGTTGGAAGAGGTGGACTTCGGCATGGTACGCATGCACATGCATGAGCACGGGCACAGAGCTATGACGTCGCTGTGACTGTTTGTGGGGGTTCACCTTAAATTCAGGCAGACAACAACAAAAACTACAGATAAAGGGCCGTGGAAAAATTTGAGACTGTTTTTTAGATCGCTGATACCAGAGAGCAATTTAAAGATGTTATTAAAAGATGAAAAAAATGACGGTAAAAATTTCAGGTCTCACACCATAAATCAGACAACTCAAGCATGCTCAGCATGCTTAGACTTGAGCATTGTGAGTGCAGGCCAGTGGGGGAGAGGGGAGAGGGAACAAACGTGCTTTGGCACGGTACAGGACAACTGAGCTGAGTGTGATCGCGCCCTTAATCTGTGTATGTTGTTTCTCCTGCAGGTGTCAGACTCACCCTCAAGCCCCTCGATGGCCCTGAGCTCCTCGTTTTCCTGCCAGTCATCTTCATCATTCTGCACAAGGCAAATAAATCAGCTGTTGTTAGTAGCATTTTGATTTTTAAAAATTTGTTCAATGTGATGCAGGACAAAGGTTCTTTACCCCTGCATCTTCATCCTCTTTCTCTTCGTCCTCATCCCACTCTTCCTCCTCTTCCTTTTTCTCTCTAAAAAAACCCCAGCAGGAAACAAAATAATGACTCAGCTTTCAATGCGTCCACTGCTCGCTATCGCCCTGTCTTGTGTCAAACTTACTCGACTTTCTTCTTCCCTCCACCTCCTGCCAAGTTGTCCACAGCGATAGCCAAGAAGACATTGAGCAGAATGTCTGATCTTGGAATTAAAGAATCAGATTTGTCCCATATGGAAATAAAGATCAACCACTGAATTCTCAGACAACGACAGAAATCACACAGCCGAGTGCACAACACTGGAAAGGATACAGTTACCACAGACAAAGAGGATGACAAAGTAGATGCACACCACCATGTTAGGAAAGACTGGCCCTCCATACGCCATGATGCCGTCGTACATCACAGCGTTCCAGTCCTCTCCAGTGAGGATCTGTAAAGAAACACCATAAAAAAACATATCAGAGACTCAGGAGACAGAGAAAGTGACCTCCAGTTATGACCATAATACATGAAACAGCTGAGCAGAGAGGGCAGCGATGTAAAGAGGTGTTGAGGAGATCACCTGGAAGCAGGTGAGCAGAGCCTGCGGGAAGGAGTCAAAAGTACTTCTCTTCATCTGAGTCTCGTCAAAGTTGAATTTGCCTCCAAACAACTGCATGCCCAACAAGGCAAAGATGATGAGGAAGAGGAAGAGCAGCAGCAGAAGGGAGCAGATAGCTTTCATGGAGTTGAGCAGTGAGTTGACCAGGTCGGACAAAGCAGCCCAGTGCCTGAAAACAACATAAACAAAGACAGCAGAAATACAAAGATTAAGATGCAAACTAGCTGCAATTACACCAGTTTATGTCTTGTGCAGCCAAATGAAAATTCAATTCAGCTCAGTTTGCATCAGTCACCGAGTCATTTTGAATATCCTGAGCAGTCGAATGCAGCGCAGCACAGAGATGCCGATGGGTGGGATGACATCCAGCTCTACAAGCAGCGTCTCAAGGATGCCGCCACACACCACAAAGCAATCAAAGCGGTTGAACAGCGCCATGAAGTAGATCTGCAGGCCGAAGGCGTACATCTTCATCAGCATCTCCAGGGTGAACAGCAGCAGCAGGATCTTGTTGGCCCGTTCTGAGGGAGAAATGGAAAAGAAGCTGGTTGGAGTAAGAACAAAACAAAAAGCTCAGCATAGCGGCAATAAAAGGAAGAGTGGATTCTTACCTTGCATCTCTGTCAGCCACTTCGGCTGTCCATAATGCTCAGAGGCACTGGCCACCGTGTTGAGAAACACCAGCAGAAGCACCAACCAGTAGAAGTTGGTGGTCTTAACGGCAACACGGCAGTTTTTCCTGAACGTATGATTCAGCTGGCACAACTGATCACTAAAAATGGCAGAACAAGTATTTTAATGAGCCCTTTTTTTCACAATATTAACCGATCAGAATCAGAAAGCTTTATTATCATTGCACCAAAAGGTACAATGCGATTTGCTGTGCAACACCTAAAGAAAAAACATTATATTCATTCACAATTACCCCCATCCATAAATAGTAAGATCAAACAAACAGCATTATTTGAGCATCTGAGCACTGTATGAAATACTATATAAAATATATAGATATATAAATATAGAGTTATTAGTGATTGCACTACATAGGCAATTAGTAGTCTAGTCCTTAAACATTATGTTAAACTATAATGATGCAGAGTGGAAGGGAGTAGGTGGCAGTAGGAAGGGAGGAATTTTTCATAGATTTCTGTTCAGTGATGGTTCTTAAAAAAAAGAGAGCTGTTTTTCAACCTGGAGGTGGGGCCTTTAAAGGCTTTGTAACGCCTCCCAGATGGTAACAGTGAGGGGAGCTGATGAGAGGGATGAGTTTCATCCTTCAGGATGTAGCTAGCTCTGCAGAAGCAGCGTGTTTGAGTAAACAAGCTTCATATGTGCAAGAGATAAAAGTCCATCATTCACCACTTTCTGTGCTTAAGTGATCGTGAAAAATGTCATGCACAAATGATGCAAGAAAAGAAATTAAATTTGAAAATAATACGATGAAATCTTACCAGAAGCTGTTGGCCATCATCTTTGCCCTGAGAAAACAAGAAAACATGAGTTCAAATCATGATTTGACCCCCATTAATCAAAACAATATTATTATTTCTCTGTTCCCTTACATGAGAGAAGCACAGAAGCCATTATCATCATCGAGGTAAGCAATGTCATCATCCGAGTCTGACTCTGTTGAACACAGAGATAAAGTCCTGGATTTTAGAGAGAATCACGTAAAATGAACAGAATGATCGTGACAGCTAACGTACCTCCACCATCCTCACTGTGTTTGTACCAGCCGAACTTCTTCATCATCTTTTTCTTTGCAATGGCAGCACCTTTGGAGTCAAATAGAGGCAGATTATGTATGAAAGTATTGCTAAAAATAAATGTTGAGTGTGTGTGTGTGTGTGTGTGTGTTATGAGCTGTACTAACGTTTGTTCCCTTCTTCGTCCACATCCTCAGCCTCTATGAGCCAGTCCATGTAGCCTATCATGTCCTCCTCCATCTGCTTGCTCTCCTGCGCCTTCTGCAGCTCACCACGCGCCACGGCCTTCTCTCTTTCCTTAGAGAACTCTCTGTGCATGTACACAAACTCCATTAATTTGGAGAAATTTTTAAAGCAACACTATGCAACTTCAGCAGCGACCCACTGCTTTGAAAAATGAAACTTAACAATGCATGTTAATATATTGCACAAAACAGCAATTTTAGTAAAACCGGGTCATATTTTAAGAAGAAAATGTCCTCCGGTTTTCCCTCTGATGTCCTACGACTGCTCTGTCTGTCTGCAGCCTTTTTTTTTTAGTGGAGCTGTCACCAGACCTGGGGCTCCCTTCTGCAGTACGCCTACATGTTGCTTTCAGGAACCTCTGTGAATCACAGAATTGAGGCAGAGCAGTCGTAGGACATCATCTCCGTAAAATATGACCCACTTTCACTAAAATTGTTGTTTTATGCAATGTACGAATGTGTATCGT
>JAQLOL010000002.1:23134280-23155620 GCA_029783665.1 Naso thynnoides | reverse complement strand
ATCATTCACAACAATATCAGTAAGTTCTTGTATCATCAAAAAATCATATTGTGATAGTGTAAATATTCTGTCATACTGTTAAGCAAAGAAACAACAAACACATGTGGCTAAAAGCAAAAGAAACATTATTACTGGCTCCATAGTGAAAAGATGGTAAAAAGTACTGTGGAGGTGGTTAGGGTACAAAAGTTTGAGCACAATGGAGCTCAACAGCAAATATCAGTTCAAAAACAAGCAGACAAACTACATTTACTGAGCAAGGCATGGAGGAATATTTTGCAAGTTCTACTCTGCATTTTGACATATTGTTTAGAATATATTATTGCAGAATTATCACAGCATTATTGAAGGGCCATCTTGCTCACCAATAAGATGCTAAATTTACTGGTTGCCTGGCAACATCACAACGATGACAAGACTTCAGCAAGTCACTGCACCAGGCCAAGAAACTGTCTGATACATCAGTCCCCATAAAATAACAGTTTTTCTTTTTAAGCGTAAGTTTTTATACAAATTAAAACAACAAGCAAACTTTGATTTATGACAATCTGAACGTACGGTGCTAGTTGTTTCCCCTTTTCCAGTCTTGTCCGGCTCCACCTACTTATTTACTTAGCTCTCAGCAAAAAGCAAATAAACACTTTTACTATAATGTCAAACAATTTCTTAAATATATACATGTTGTCTAATTTTTGAACAATAAAACTGATTTTAAATATACATTTCAGAATAACATATTACTCTAAAAGTCCACAGTGAAGACAGAATGTATTGTAGTGCTGTGTGCGTTGTATCTGATACTGCGTGTCCAGGTATTGCCCTTCTCGTCTTGCAGCTGCAGTGAGTGATTTATTGCAGCTGTTTTTAATCATCTCATCAGAGCCTGGAGTTTATAACACATGGAGAGAGCCGAAGACAGAGCCGGTGAGATATTTGGCTGCTCTCAGTCTGCATGATGCTCGTTACTGTGGGGTTAGGAAGTGTTACTCTCTCTCTTGAGGGATGTGTTACCTGTGTCTTGCTCGCCTTTCGGGGCAGAAGCACCTTTTCCATCTTTTGGAGGAGGTGCATTGATTGCTTGCTTTGGTATTTTAAGTTAATGCAATATTCATTTATCATTAATTGTAAGTGTTTACTTTGTTTATGCCTTTACTTAAGTTCCTTTGATTATCTTCCTCCTCGGATGTTTTTGTTACACCTTTCATCCCCTGATCATTCTTGGGAAATAAACAAAAATAGCAGTTACAACAGAAAATCTTACATGGGATGGTGAAAGTCCAAAAATGAGTTTTTTTTTCCAGAATGATCCTTGTTCACATACAAACATTCAATCATAAATAACTAAAACTATAATATTTAACCCTGAGGTAAGAGCATAGAGTGCAACTACTTGACACCACTGTAACAACCAGTTATCTCCAACTCCTGGTGATCCTGACACCTGCTGTAATGTCTCGTGTTCCTTCTGCCCTCTGGTCTGACTCACTGTGTCCACAGCTGGCATAGTCCTTGCTGCTCTCTACTGGAACTGCCCCTCTGCTCCCTGCTGGTGCGGACCCCCATCCTTTGGGGGTAACTGACTGGGGTCCTCTGCGAAAGGAATAGCTGAAAAACACAAGGAAGACACACACACACACACACACACACACACACACACATGCACATACACACAAAGACTTTTTTCAGGTTTCTACAACAGAATTCTGTTTTCCATTACTTACATAATCAAGTTTAACATGTTTTCTTAGATGCACCTAGCCTTTATTTTATAAGTATCTGCTGTTTAAATATATTTTGTGTTACCATCTTTCCTCATCTTTCCTTATCTCCTTGAAGCATAAAAATGTCTGTTGTGAAAACAACTATTCCTTCAGAGTAAATGTTGTATTGAGACTCCTGGCACCACAGTGAAACTGTGAACTGAAAATCTTACTTTATATATTGCATTTCTGGTGTACTGTTTTTCAACTGTTTGTCAGGACTGACAACAAAACCTGAAATCTTCTGCACTTGGCTTGTTTTTGACTTGCTATCACAAGTAATCTGGTGACCCATTGCTAATATAACAATCTTGACTATAGCAGATTAAAATCACTTTACTCACGGTTCTGAAACTGCTGTGCTGTATATCTGGTGAGGAGGATCCCAAAACCCTCAATGAGAGCGAGTAAAATTCCCCCCATCATGGCAGAGCCCATCATAGTTAATGGCCCACCTGGAGAAAAACACAGTTTGTGCAGTCACACCAGTTAATTTTATGTGCTCAGCGACTGAGGTGTCAAATTCATTGAGCCACATGAGATTTCTCTTACTGCGTGCTGCCAGGATGGCCCCAGTCAGTGCACCACTTGTTATGGAGTTCCAAGGATCTTCTTTCCCTCTCACACGAACTAATCCACAGTCGATTGTGGAGAAGAGTCCACCCCAAACAGCAAAGCTACCTGCAAGACCAAAAACAACTCAGTGAGTGTTTGCAAGTCTGGTTCGGGTCTAAAATATGATCTTAGTTGTATAGAAAGAAAATGTTATCATTAGTAATTCTGTAAAATAATTTGGCTTTAATATTCATCACGAATAGTACAATTTAAGTCTGATATGTGGAATAAATGCCATATCCAGATTCCGAGAGCTACAGTAAAGGAAAGAATTCATGATTACAAAAGATGGATTCCTCACCTCCGATCTGTGGAGCTCTTATTCTCACAGCGTTTGCACTTCCTCTCAGTCTGTGTCCGACACCCTGAAACATTAGAGCAGTGTTGAATTTTGCCTTTAATAAAACCCGATGAGAGATGGAGCAAGAAGCAGCTATTATTATCACAGTGAACTCACTGCAGGGGCATTACGAAAGCCCTTGATGGCCTGGAATACCCCTCCCCCGATTGCACCCATGGTGAAAGCACCTCCACAGTCATCCACTATCCTCCACGGACTGCAGAGAAGAGAATGTAAAGATTGGATACAGTTTGCATTGTCAAAAAGTACAACATGATTTACAGCACTCTGATGGCAAACGTGAGCACAAACGCACATGTGCGCACATACATGCACACACACACTACACTAAGTTAGGTCTGTAACATAAAGCGTTTCAAAAAGAGAATCTGGTGCCACAGGCGAATTCACACATTTTTGGTGTCTCTTAGTCTGTTTACTTTGTTCATTTTTTAGTTTCATTCTAGCCATTCCATCTATGACTTTTATTAGTGTCGCCCTGTCATTCTCTAACCATGCTGAAACAATCTTATCTAACCTTAACCAATTTTATTATGTAACCAGACCTACGTTCAATTTATCAATCCATTTACCAAAATACAAAATGGGTGTTTTTCAAAGTATGTTTACATTTAGTATACAAAGAAGATGAAAACTTATTCCAAGCAACTAAAATACATGTTACTAGCAGCCCTGTGTAAGGTGTTAAATACATATAACTGTACCAATGTAACCTACAATTCACAAAATAAGTTGGTATTAATTACTTGAATAACCATAGCCAGAGATTCTGACAAAATCCCTTTATATGTCAGTAACATCACTGTCATAGTCACAGTGATAAAAGAGTCAGCATTTAGCTTTAGTTTACGTTACATATTTACCTCTGTTCATTTCTCTATTAGTCAGTGAAGGTTTGGTCACATTCACATTTTTTTAACCGACCTTTAAGGTACAAGGCTATATAATTAACATTCAGCGTTCTGAGTTAATTATCGGGTGTATTTTTCCGTTTAACACGGAGTCACATTTTAACTGGAAAACACCGACATATTTAAAATCTTGGACATGTATGCTAACGTGAGCTGTGGGTACAAACAAACCACAGCTTTATTTTATTAAAGTGATCCTTTACTAGGCTAACGCGAGCCGGCAAACCCACAAAGCCTCTCTGTTCACTCTTACAACAACTTAAAAATGAAATTTAGAAGACGAAACTATGTCCGACTTCAACAATATTCTACGTATAACGAAGGGAAATGTTAAAAACTAATCTTACCAAGGTTCACGGGCATATTCCTCCATGTTTGTTGTCGTCGGGAGAAGGGGGAAACGTCATCATTGTGCGCGCCGTGTGCTATTGTGGGAAGTCGCGTCGCTCTCTTCCTCGACGATTCAAGAGGCGGTTTTCCCTTAAAAAACAGGTAAAACAAATGTCGAATTTATTTTTGTTCCTTCATTTCTCTAGAAGCATGTGTGTTCTGTTGTTTAGTACAGTGTAGGGATATTTACCAAGCCCACAGGTGTACTTGTTGCTTCAGTCTTTCAGTTGTTGCTACGAAGCTAACCTTAACGTTAAGCTAAATGTTAACGTTACAGGTGCAAGTGTTCAGTTGAATTAAGTTTAAATTTAAATGCTTTATCATACATGAAGTGAATGGATCAAAAGTGCATAATGTCTCAAGGAAACTTTGTCTCAAACTGAAAAGCTTAAAATAGCAAAACGAGCCAACGTTTCAGTGGGAGCCGCAAAGGTACAAAAACATGCAGCAGAGGAGTAACTTTTGACCTTATTTGTCAATAAAATGCTGATATGCAACATTCTACTGATTTTTCTGCCAGACAGCCACGCTATCATCCCAACCAAAGGGAGCTTCCTCAGATCTCAGGTTAACTTTCAGGAGGGTCAAAACAATATTGCCGTTCAACAGCACTGGCTTTGTTTCATCCATGACTTACTGCATACCTTTTTTTCTAGTGACTTTGAGTAGTTAAACAAAACTGTTTTCTGTTTCAAATTTTGAGCGTAGTAGGTCTAAAGGTGTACATATCACAATAAACCAAAATTAAAATCTCTTTTGTTGTAAAAAAAAAAAACAAAACAAAACAAACCAACCAACAAACAAATAGCTGCAGATGCACATATAACATTATTGTACATTGTGCGTACAGTCAGAATTGGCCAAACTCCCTGAGAAAATGTGGCTTGTATGAAGGCAATTTTTTACCATTGTATAAGCCTTTTTTTCTTTATTACTAATTCTTTTAGACTATAAATGTTAGAAATCTGTGAATGTGTCCGTTACAATCTCCTACTGCCTAATATATCAAATGGTTAATCTGTTGATAATTAATCCATCAACCAGAATCATAAAATTTACTGTCACGCGAAAAAACAAAAACAAAACAAAAAGTCATCAACAACAAAAACCGCATCTTACTGCAAATCTCTGTACTACATTCAAATGATGGTAAAAGCAGATCCCATTGTCTGTGTGTTGGTGCCTCCAGCTGCTGAAGTCAGTGGATGAAGGTTTGCAGTTGTTGTTGCATCATTAGTAGATCCTTCCTTCTCTCTGTGCTGCAGGATGCCTCTGCCCCCGGCTCTGCTGGCCCGCTTGGCCAAGAGAGGGATCGTTAAACCATCAGAGCAAGGTAGCAGAAAACATTTTAGAAAAAGTCATTCAGACATTTTCCTTTCTGTCTCATTCATTTTATTAAGCGTCATGTAACACTTGTGTCCTCCAAATCATCCAGAGGTAGATGAGGAGATTATTGCCGAAGATTACGATGACAACAATGTGGATTATGAAGCTACCAGACTGGAGAGTCTACCGCCAAACTGGTATAAAGTGTTTGACCCTGCTTGGTAGGTAAACATGATTTATACAATAAGTTGTCATATCTGAATTGCAGTTTTATTTGCACACCTACACTCCCAATTTTGGCTTGGGCAATCTTTTTGCATTTTGGAGTGTTAATATATTTGTTGCTTAAATATATTTTTGAAGGGGTGAAGCTGAGATTTAAACAAAGCAAATTCTTATACCAAGGTACAATAAGCTATATGATAAATTGTATTTGTGGTCAGTAATTATAGATTTTTTTGACATGAGATTACTGTTTGCATTGAAATTTTTAGCCATTATATAGCTGCTCAACTGCTTGTTTAGAATTTGTATAGTGTAGTTTGTTTATATGGTAAAAGGGACATGTTTAAAATAAATCACATAACCTTATTGTGTTTTAATCCTTGATAATTATACTGTTTTACTAATGTATAACTCCTCTTATGCAGATTGAAAGGTTTTGAATTTTCAATCACTGTTAATATAATTAAATTAATTATGCCTACAAATCAACCATTTTACTCTCTTTTTCTTCAACCCACAGTGGTCTGCCTTATTACTGGAATGTGGAGACAGATTTGGTGGCCTGGCTGTCACCAAATGACCCAGCTGCAGTGGTAACAAAATCCGCCAAGAAAATTAGAGGTAACGCATTATTAAGCCTGCGCCACAAAATCTGAATGAAGTTTTTATCTGTTGTGTTACTTATGTTTGACTCTCAAGTTATTGCAGGTCTGATCATCAATAAAATAAAATAAGATTCTAGCAATGATTATTTGGTGACAAATGTCCTGATTTTTATTTTTCAGGTGAGGGAGGCGATGAAAGAACCGAGAGGCAGTTTGAGAAGCCAGACAGAGAGCGAGAGCGCGAAAGAGACAAAGACAGACAAAGGGACCGAGAAAGAGACAGAGACAGAGAGCGGGACCGAGATCGAGACAGAGACAGGGATGAAGGAAGGGACAGAGACAGAAGAAAGCAGCGGAGAGACGACATAGCACCGTACAGCAAGAGCAAAAGAGGTCACGTTTATGTTTGTTTTTCTGTATTATACAACACCAGCATTTTCAAATTAATGCTGTTTTTTTATTTTTTACATGTATTGATGTTGATTTATTTTCCTTTCAGGGAGAAAAGATGATGAAATGGACCCAATGGATCCAAGTGCTTATTCTGATGCGCCAAGGTACAATATTTACTGTCATGATAATTAGATAAAGCAAACCTTTAATCCTTTCTTTGATTAATCTAGAAATGTTGTATATTGCACTTTCAAAAAGTTTAGACACTTTTGATAGAAACAGAATTAAAGCATTAGAGGCTGAGATATTTTGACTTTTATTCATCAGTATGGGTCAAGTGGAATTAAATCTGGTCCTGCAGTTCCCATTATGCAGCAGTTCCTTCTTTTCATTATACTCTTCCTTTCAGGTAAACAGCCACATAATTTTTACTCCCGTGTATAACACAGCTTTTCTGTATAAACGAGTAGAAGACAAAAAATTACATTTTACCAAATCTGCTAGCTTTCCCAGAGCCTCTGAAGACATTGTGACTTGTCATAATTTTTTTTCTTTTTTAAAAATCATTTAGCATGACTAATAAACTAATTTCGATGTGTAAATTTCATGGAATGCCCCTTCAAGGTTTAAACACAATGTATAAAACTGAACTGTATATTAAAGCAGACTTGTTTATCATTGTAGGGGCACATGGTCCAGTGGCCTGCCGAAGCGTAATGAAGCAAAGACAGGTGCAGACACCACAGCCGCTGGTCCTCTGTTCCAGCAGCGGCCGTACCCGAGCCCAGGAGCCGTGCTTCGGGCCAACGCTGCAAACCAGATACCCAAAGAGTAACAGAGTTCCTAGGAAACAAGACACAGCTCTGCAGTTTGTCTTCCCTTTGCTCATATGTTAAATCAAGACTGTGTAACTTTGACTGCTACCCATGGCTTCGAAAACCAAAACTTAATGATGCATGTTAATATGTTGCACAAAACAGCTATTTTAGTAAAACCGGGTAATATTTTATGGAGAAAATGTCCTCTGGTTTTCTGTCTGATGTCCTTCAACTGCTCTGCCTCAACTCTGTGATTCACGGAAGTTCCTGAAAGCAACGTGTAGGCTGCCTGCAGACTGAAGCTGCAGCTGCAGCAGCAGGTTGTTGTTGGGGACAGCTTTGCTAAATAAAGAGCTGCAGACAGAACAGACATTGGACATTAGAGGGAAAACCAGAGGACATTTTCTTCTTAAAACATAACCTAGTTTTACTAAAAAAAAAAAAAAAAAGATGTTTTGTGCAACATGTTAATGTACATTTTTTAGTTTTGTTTTTCAAACCCATGTGTGGTGGTCAAAGTTGCATATTGTTGCTTTAATATCTGCTGTTACATCCTGACATCTCTTAAGTTTTGTTTTCATTTTGAAATGACTGTACATGTCAGAGATTAGACTGCTGAGCTTTTATACCACCAGTGCATTCATACATGTAGAGCAGTTGTAAATGTTTTTGTATAAAGATTGACCTTGTTGTTGTTTCTATGACAGTAGGTGGACATCATTTGCAAATAAATGTCCAGAGTTCTGTAAGTGACTCACTGCAGCTTTTCTTTGTGATGTGGTGGATGTAAAAACATCTGTACGAATAAAAATTTTGACAATGTTTTATTACAAAAATGCAATGTTTTTTTTAAAAAAACAACAATATTTTTAAATATTACGAAAACATTTCAGATGGGATGAAGAGGACAGGGAATATTTAGATAAAAATCGGGAATTTGCAAATCACTGGTCTGCTGCTCCGACATAGTGACAAATACAGTCGTAGTCCAGGGTGAACACTTTTTCCTCATATCGGTCAAGCTGGACCATCGCTCTGCACTTGTTCTTGTCCCGCTGGAGAATACGGCCGACCTGAAAAACACATATAAATACAGTGATTGGTAACTACATACCAGTACACACGTCCCACAAGAAAGATGGTCCTTTGCTCACCTGTCCTCTGTGCTCGCCCAGTACAACCATTATAGAATCATCTTCGCCTTTTGGAACAATGGTTTCCAACATGTCCTGCTTCACATCTGCCACCAGAAGAAGAAACAGCAAGTTATTCAAGCATTTTTATACCTGTTACCATACAAACACTCAAGATATAGTAGCTACCTCTTTACTAAAAAAATAATCTTATCTTTTTTCCAAATTATCAAGTTATTCCTTTAAATTCCTAATAACGTCACATTATCTGCAATTCCAACAACACCTAAGAGGATTTTCTGTTACTGAGAAAACTAACACACCAACACCAAGACAGACTGAGATCGCACTAATGACTCACCGTCTAACAGTCTTCCCTCCTCAGTTCGACACACACAGGTAGTCGGTGTCAGGACATCCTCCACGCGCATCTACAGGAAAACAACAGTGATCTTTCACAGCTGTGATCAAATACGCAACATTTACAATAAAAGATATGATGCAAAATGAAGCAGCTTTGCTTTCAACTATGTTTTTGACTGCTAATATTTCAGAACAATGCAATTAAAGATTATCCAACACAAATATTCACGGTCTAAGGAGATACACGTGTTAACATATGCGGGTAAAAAGGCTGATGAGTAAAAATTTCAAACCATTTTGCTCCATGTTTCCTGGTCTAATATAAACCACTTGATGACAACAAGTAATTCCAAGATGGAGGTCAAGAGTCAGCTAACACAAAGCAAACATCCTCTGACGATAATGGAATATTTAGTACCTTTGAGTTGTAGTACCTGCCCCCTTTGAAAGCCTTGTCAATAAAGCGAACTTTCAAATCCCGCTGGAGCCAGGAGGGGGGAGGTGGGGGTCGTCTTGACTCTTTCACTGGAGGTTTCCCTCTACAGAGGAAACAGGAGAAAAACAAACAGTATGTTTACTCAACAACACTGTAAGACATTATTAACCACATAAATGATACTAGAAACATTGCTATGTGGTGTAATGTCAAACAACTAACAGCAGCATGGACAGCATATTGTTGTTGTACCTGTCTGGACTTGGTTCTCTGTGTTTCCTTTTCCGGTCATCTTTTCCGCGGTCTCTTTCTGAAGACTTGTGTTTCACCTCGTCACCGTTACTTCTCTTCTCCTTCTCCTCCCGTCTCTGGTGCTCCTTCTCTCGCTCCTTTTCCTTCTCCTTGTCTTTGTGGGCTTTGCTGAGGCGACCTGGTTGGGGAAAAATTTGGTGAACATGGCTTCAAAGTGTTAACAACTAACCAGAGACACTATTGTTCAAAAAGGGGATTCATCGCACACAGGACGACTCAAAGAATGTTAATTTAATTTTTTTTTTTTTTTTTTTTTTTTACACATTAAGAAGCTGCATGCAAGTCAGCAAAGAGCAACAAGTTTCGCACACATCTTCATCAGGTTCATGAAGGTTTACGAGCCTGATGAAGCCATGTGCAAAACGCACTGGTCTTTGCTGACTTGCATGCAGCTTCTTTGAATGCAAGCAAAAATAAAGAGCAATACTTTTTCGGTCTTCTTCTGTGCGATTAATCCCCTGTTTTGAACTCATCTGATGTTTCCTGCTATTCATCTGCACCAGGCTTTAAGGGCTGATAGTGCCGTGCAAGGGGCATCTACTTTGAAATGAACACACACTGTAATGTTATGAGTGCATGCATGATTCTGATTGCGTGTGTTTTTATTCCTGAAGGAAGGCAGCTGAGATTACTGAAAACAGAAGCTGTGGCTAAAGCACTGTTTTTTTTTCCACATAAAGCTCCAAATGTCACTTGAAAGAAGATAAACTAGTTTAGCACAGTCAGTGTCTCACACAACACAAGCCGCAGCTCACAATTTTTCTTATTACGAGTTAATCTGAAAGTTCTTTTTCCCAGTTATTACGCCCAAGTTGACATAAACGCTGTTTGTTTTTTTTCAACAGTTATAACAAAAATCTTTCCACTATCATAGAAGACCAAGAAAACAAGCAACTATTCATATTTGAAAATGTATAACCAATACACGTTCTGACATTTTTGCTTAGTAAAAATAAGTTCAACAACAACAGTCATACAAATATGGATCCCTCAAACATGAATGTTGCTGCAATGCTGCCATTAACTCTAAAAGGCGGATGCTTTACACACATTTTAAACCTGCCAGTACAGAAACTCTAAACAATGAGCACCCATGAAAAGTGTTGTCAATTTAACACCTGACAAAATTTGAAATATGGTCTCAATCTCTCTGTAGTGGAGCGGGGTGGTGAATAATGTCAAGACAAATGTTTCTGCAGAACAATTTGACGTCACAGTGAAGCTGACATTTGACCTTTCTAGTGTAAAATGTCATTACTTCATCATTTTTTCTGATTCAACATTTGTGGGAAAATGTATTATGATAATAGAATGAATTCTTCCGTTGGCACCGTTACCTTTTGACCTTTGACCACCACGTTCTTATCAGTTAATTTTGAGTTCAAGTTGACATTTGTGCCAGATGTCATGAGATTCCCTCGGGTTTTTCCAAAAATATAACATCAAAAGACTTTCGACCTTTGATCACCTGAATCTAACCGGTTCATCTTTAAGTCTTGGTGGACATTTGTGCTGACTTATAAGAAAAATCCGAAAAGCCTTACCGAAATATCACATTTACAAGTTTTGGATGGACGGACAAGCATTAAGCCTAAAGCTTTCGGCCACAGCTGTCGCCATACAAACAGAAGTTTGGCTTTCCCTGACCTTTGAATGTTATAGAAGTGAAGTGGAAAATCATCTAATCTTGAACACAGCGTCACAGATCATTAGCGTACAGATCAGTTTCCATAAATATTATCCCTGCCTAATTTCTTTGTTCAGATTTACTTACTGAGGTCTTTGTTATATTTGTCGTATTCCTTGCGTCCAACCAGTTTAACAGCATACTGGCTGACTGTCACAGTCTTGTTGCCAATAGACAGTTTCACCATAACGCGAGCATTGTCCGGATCAACACCTTCGATCTGCAGCACATTTATGAAAGTTATGATGAGAAACAGTTAGCAGCGTGATACTTAACTTCTGTTTAGGAGTTAACTGCATGTAAACAATGAGGAATACGGATGCAAACACATTACAAATGAATTAACTCTACCTTGCCGTACAAGTCTTTATGTGGCCCTGACTCCACCAGCACACAGCCACCCGGACCCATCACTAGCTCCTCCTCCTTCGCTCGCTCCTCGCCTGGTTTGGGGGGACGCTGCTGTTTGCTGGGCTCCAGGTCCTTTATCGCTGAACGATCAGCTCCAAGACCCAAACCTTTTGGACGGAGCTGGTGCTCGATTGGCTTCACGTCTCTGTAGCAGACAGGGAACAACAGCATCAAATCAATAAAAGAAGAGACGGACGTGCAGGATGCAAATGAAGCTGGAGGTGGATGCAGCTTGAGCTAAACATCTTTTGTTTAAAAATGAGGCTATGAAATCACAGTTTAACAAAATCTGGCTGAACCTCTTCTGTTAACTAATAAAAACTTTCGATGCCCTTTTTGAAGTTGACAGTCCATTTCAATTTTCCATCCTTTGATTATCATTATTTCTCACTTCTTTTCTTTGCAATCTTTTTATTTGGCTCTGAGCAGAAAGGAAGGAGGAGGGAGGGAGTCTTCAGAATTTTAATCTTAATCCTGTGTGTGTTGTAGGATACTTTTTTTCCTTTGTATTGTTTTTGCCTTTTTGGTTCTTCTTAAAAGAAAATGTAAAATGTGTTTGTATCTCATCCATTGTGCAACTGTTCCTTAATAAAACATATTGACAAAAAAAGAAAAAAAAAAGAGGCTTTTAGGCTAAGCGGTACGAATCTGAGATTCGGTGAATTGCTTCTTTTTATGGCAATAAAAAAATCTGTGTATTATTTCCTATGCTAGTCATCATGATTCGATATTTAATAAAATCAAAAATAGTAAAACATGCATCACACATTCTGAGAGCTTGTGATCATATCTTCAAATTTCTAATTTAGTCCATATTAAAAAAACCTCTGTTTACAGTGATGTAAAACTCTAAAAAGTATTACATAACTTAAGCAATTAATCAATCATCAGAAGCGTTTCCAATCATTTTTTTGTTAGTCAACAAATCAGTGGTGCAGGTAAAGTGTTACATTAAATTAGGAGAGAAAAATGAAAAAAACAAACAAAACAAAAACAAAAAAAACAAGTGTTCACTGTGTGACTTACTGTTTAAATGTGCGTCCGATACCTTCGGATTTCTTCCAGCCCATCCCTCTGAGCATAGCAAGTCCATAAGCCTCAACAGGGACACTCTCATAATCTGCCTCTGTCGACTGACAAAAACACATAAAATGATATAATCTTTTTGAAAATCAAGTGACATGATAAATATTTGAACAAGAAACAATAAAAAGACCACTGCCTGCATTAAAATTGTGTATCAGGGTTAAAGTAAGTGCTTATGTAATCTTTGAGTTCTAGAAAAAAAAACTGCTCATGCCAACTGTCAGAGAGAAGCAGTTTGCGATGTTGGTCTTAGTCAGCCTTTTGACTCCAGGCTGTCAGACGCAGGCTGGGCCGACTACAGTCACCAGGCAGCAGCCACAGCAGCCCTCATCAGAGCAACGGCCCGGCTCATCTCTGTCTCCACTGAAGGCTTTCCTCTGAGGGAATCTGAGAGGCGACTGTCACAGAGGAGACTGCATTAAAATGAGCTCCGGGGCGCCGTGAGCAAGTTTCCCCTGACTCTCATGTTCTGACAGTCACGTCTGCAGTGATTGAGAGCAGAAAAGGGATGACAGTGACGAGGCATGAGGCCTCAGATGAACAGAAACGAGAAGAGATCTGATTGGTTGCCCGCATGTCTCTGGGGAGAACGTTGACGCCCGTCTGCCACCCAAGCTCTACTGTATTGACAAAGTCGTCCATGCTCGTACGCATGTGCGCAGCAGTGTGTGCACACAGGGGTGTTATTCCACACAGCTGACTGTCAGCACTTTCACACACTCAAATTTCAACGCAAGTCAGAGCAGCCGGTCCACCAGATATTTTGTACTGTCAGACATTTACTCTCACTGAAATGCCACTCTGGCAGATTGTATTGTGATCTTTAAATCTGACACCGTTTGAAAAACTAACAGAGCCCGAGAATTATTTTCTTAAGCTCTTGAGCAAGGCTGAACTCCAGCTGTCAAAAGCAGAAAGTTTAAATATTAACCTTAGGCAGGAGTGACTTTAATAAAGTACAACAGAATAAAAAAATATTTCAGACTAAATTACCGAGTCCATTATCCATATGAACTTGCTGTAGCATATTTTTTTTATTTCTTTGACTTCCTCTCATGTCAAGATTCCACTTGAGACAGCAATTCATCTAAACTCATTTGCATTTTCAAATGCTTCTAATGTTTTTGTGTACCATCTATGACTTAGCTGTGCTCCTTAGTTCAGGTAATACTAAATCAAATGATGCTGAATTGTTGTCTGCTTTTATATCAGTGCCGAATGTGATTTCACAGGAATATAAAAATAATGCAACTAGCTAAGGGCGCCATAAAGTATATTACCAACACTTGTTTTTGAATAGTGTGATGGACAGCTTCTTTTTGGTGCAAATGATAAATCAAGATTTCACGCTGAAAATCAAGAAAAAATGTTTTGTTTTTTTTTTCTGAACCAAACACTAAGATTCCTTGTTGTGCACCTCTGCTTCAGATGACACAGTGTTTGTGACACACAGCTAGCGTCTATATACTTACAGACTCAGGCCGTAGATCCACCTTAATTTGGTCTCCATCCTCAAAGCCACCGGGCACTTTGTTTTGCATCAGCAGAGGGATGTTGAGGTTCAGGTCTCTCTCTGACTGAGGGCCATTCTGCCACTGCTCGAGCTGCCTCCGGGAGTCTACAGGAATGAATTTGAGATGTTTAAGGAACTTTTTATGATAGTTTATGACGTTCTGAGCCCACCGAGCATTAACAAACACTAAACCATATCACCTGAGTGTAACCTTCACACCTTCAATGAGTTCTTTGACAGCCTGTGAATCCACGGAGTCACTGTCCTGGGATGTATCTTGAGTTTTGCCCTCACGCCTCTCGTCCTGACCCGCTCGGTCTGGTTTGTGCCAGCGGTTCTTCTGGATCAGGGGGATGATGAGCTCTTTGGGCTTCTCGGTTGGTTTTGTACTGCAGGAAAGAAATTAACAGGGCTAGTTAGCAAACGCTAACGAGCTAGCAGGCAGGGCCGTCCCAAAACAAGATTTATTTGCCGTCCTAAACAAGGCGTATACCTACTTTGACTAGTTAGTGTATACTTTTAGTTATTCCATACTCGCTAACGTTCTAAAAAATAATAATTATCAGCTTCTAGCTAGCTGTTTTAGAATGAAACGTAACCATTGCGCCAGTGCTATGACAGCATTAGCATACGAAGCCCACCTTTGCAATTCATTTCTGTCGATCCCGGTCAAATAATCTTTGTCGTCTTTCTTTATCAAAGCGTCGCCAGTTGACGGAATAAATTTGTTAACTGTTTTAGTGAAACCAAAAGACACTGCGGTGGGTTTTTTCTCTCCTTGTTCCTCAGAAACAACAGACTTAGCGGCACCTGTATCTTTCCCGTGAGACGCCATCTTTGTTTGTAACCAGCAGAAGCACGAGAAAGGAATTCTGGTAGTTGTAGTTGGATCTGGCGATACTTGCTTTTGGGTGAGGCGTCGCAAAGTACTACGATTCCCATCATGCGTCAGAATTAAAGGTACAATCACACTATTTCACCGAGATTTTGTCGCGTAGTGGCACAACTTAATTTGGCTAGAGTCCACGGGGAGGAGAGAATAAAGGGTAGAAAACAAAGGCGCCTTGCATATATTAAAAAACAAGAAAAATACATCGTGCGTCCTTGATAATGCTTAAATTATGTTTACCACTCAACACTATTCCTTTATTCTGGAACAGGCTATATTATTGATGTTAAAGCTTCACTGTGCAGAATGATTCACAGTAGATTTTGGCATTAGAAAGCAGTTTTCACAATCATCTATTTTTCTGCGCAAAAGGAAATTGTATTTTGGAAGCCTGACCTGCAATTATGATTTGTGACATCACTTATTGTTTGAATTTAGAGTGATGTAAAATAAAAAGCATCCTGATCCCAGCAGGGAAACTTTTTTCATATTTATAGAGGAACACTTTAAATTTCATTAATTCATTTTAGCCATAGGCTAGCCTATTGCATGATTTAATGTGTCTAATCTTACTTTCCAAAATTAAAATTTTGAAAGAATAAGTATAAATGATTATTATTATTATTATTATTATTATTATTATTATTATTATTATTATTATTAGTAGTAGTAGTAGTAGTAGGTATTTGCTACACAGTGCCCCTTCTTCCTATGAGGCTTATTAGGTTTTTGTTTTTTTTTTTAAACTAAAGCATCTTATAAAATTTAAGATTTTTCTAACAAATACACACAAAGCAAAAGGCAAAAGGTTGCAAATCAGTTTGGTAAATCTCACGTTTTCATCTGTTTCTCACGCCTTTAAATGATAAGTGGTAAACGGAAAGTGATGCTGCTGATGCAGGTACACAGACACTGAGGGGCGGTACTTTTAACTCTTTTTGTTCCCTCCCCTCCGGGCTCCTTAACTTCCCAAGATATCCATGTCGTTTCCCCCTTTATCGCTGTTTCATTCCTTCAAAAGTGCCTTTTGGATGCGGAACCATCAACCTGACTGCACTTTCGGACAGCACAGCCTTTGTCTAATCTCATCTAATCTAATCTGATCTTCGGCAATTGACGCTCCGCGCCCTGATTGCACCGCGCCTGCAGTTCTGTGACACCTCCACCCGGTCAAACGGGCATTACCGACGTTTGTCTCACTAATTGCTGTAGTGGAACCAACCGACACATCTATCCGCAGTTAATTAACCTGCACGATCCTGCACACGGAGATTAGAAGACGGGATTTGAGGAGGAGAGGGCGAGAATGAAGGTAAGGAAATTCTCAGTCAAATTAAAGTCCGGCACTTATTATTCAAGCGGCGCAGACACTCCTCACAAGTTAAACAGCGTGCTTTGTCCGTGACATTTATCCTTCCTCCACGTTGTTTTGCCTATAGCAGTGCAGCAGCTGCTTCATTTATAAGCGGCCGCTGTCAGATTTGCCCGGTAATGTGTGTGCG
Organism: Naso thynnoides; assembly: GCA_029783665.1. Lineage (NCBI taxonomy): Eukaryota > Metazoa > Chordata > Actinopteri > Acanthuriformes > Acanthuridae > Naso > Naso thynnoides. The sequence continues at coordinate 23,138,884 of JAQLOL010000002.1, read as the reverse complement.
TGCATGCACGTGCGCGCGTCTATCCTCTCTCTCTCTCCTCTCTCTCTCCCCTCTCTCTCTCCACGAGCTCACCAGAGCTCTCAGAGCATCACTGTCCAAATATCCCGTCAGCCGTGCACATCGCCTCGCACTTTCTCTGGGATACGGTGGCACCACACACTCATCCCTGCATCCACACGCAGCATCTTCATCACACACACACACCGGGCTGCTGCTTTTTTCACCAAAGCAACTCGTATTTATTTAAAGTACAGGCTGGTTTGTGAACCTCAGTCGGGTCAATGTATATAGACGCGTTCAAACGGATCCTCTTTGAAAGGCTGAGCTGCTTGAAAAGAATGTGTGTGTGTCAGCGCCAAGGCAGGTCAGTATTTTCCCTAAATATGAGAAACGTGAGAATCTGTTGTGCGTGTCCGAAGTGAGTGTGGGTATGTGTGTGTGTGTGTGTGTGTGTGAGAGAGAGAGATAGATAGAGGGTGGATGAGTGAGAGAGTGTGTGTGCATGTAAACTAGTCAGTGAAAGTGTGTGTGTGTGTGAGACAGAGAAAGAGAGAGAATGAAGAATGTGGGTTTGTGATGATGGTGGCAGATCTCAGGGATAAGAGTGTCATGGTGACGGATGAAGTTTGCAGTCGTTAACAGCAGGTCATCCTGTGTGTGTGTGTGTGTGTGTGCATATGAACTCTTGATCAGGTCTGAAAAGTTTGTTGTGATTTTATTCTTTCACTTTTTCAGCATAATCAAGTGTAAATGGAAGCCGATGCTCATTGCACCTGTGCCCATTTTGCCATAAGAAAATGAACTGATTTGCAAAATGCACTCTGTCGTGCATGCACAGGTGTGTTCATGCGTGTGTGTAAAAGTGCCCGGCAGCGCTGTGTGTGTTGTTGCTGTTTGTTTAGGGTGTGTCCCTGCCCGTTACAGGGAGCTTGTTTTGAAGTGATGGATGTGTAACCCTGACTTAATCGTGTGCCTTGCTCTGGGATTGAAGAGCAGTCAAGGTTATGCTGTTATTACAAATCATTAATTCATTGGAGATGAGAAGGAGAGACATGTGGCGTTTGAGTGTCCACACATGCTGCTCTGGTCCTCCCTGGTCCTGTTTGTTTTTCCTCTCTCATGCGTGACCCTGGCACCTGTTTTGCACTAAAACCAAGCCACACCTTTTGGTTTCATCCTGCATTTTTGTCTTCTCTAATTTCAGCTCTCAACCCAAGTTTGAACCCCCATTAAGTGGAAATGCATGTCGACGTAGGAACACGACTCCGCTCTCATTGCTACCAAGAAGAGAGGATGAAGTGAGGTGCATTTCTCCTCTGTCGTAGTAATGCATGTCATCTGGGAGTTGTTGATTGTCTAATTATGTACCTCCTGTGTCCTTCGGCGTCATGCATATTCATGCTGCTGTTTTAAGGTGCGCTGGAAACAAAGTGTGCATGCATGTGTGTGGGCTGTGTGTTATGTCTGTGTGTGTGCGTGTAAGGCAGTTTACCCTTGACAGGGCAGGGCTACGCAGGCATATTCTCCCATCTGTGGTCCAAACCTTTGCTCCCAGCTACTGCATTTGGATTCTGCAGTTGTAGCCTGCTCTATTCTTAGTTCTCAACAGTTCATGTGGAGTCTGATATGAAATTTCAACAACAACAACAACAACAACAACATCCCATGCTGGAAGTACTCCGCTCATGTCCCTGCTTATATGGCTTACATTGAGATTCAATTTGGATTAGATAAGCCGCTGTTAAGTGGTTAGACTCTGACTGAGGTGGAAAATCAATAATCAATCAATGATACTGTGCAGAGTTACAATTTACACAGTGCCATATTTGAAATGCCAAGAAGGCAATGAATCCATGTATCCTTGAGTCAGATCTGAGTTGAACAACTGGGATCAATATCAGGTGGTGAGACAGGCAGCAGGAGCAGGCGAGGGTCACCTTCACCCATCCCTACTGATTCAGCAGGATCTCTCTCTCACACACACACACACACACACACACATTCGCACTCACACACACTTAAAGGCCTGCTTAGGTTACCAATCTGCGACCTCACAAAAATGCTCATTATAGTGGCCCCTTTTCTCTATGAATAATTCATTTTGTTATTATGATTTCAGACATTTTTTCATAAGGTTACTGGAGCCGCTTCTGTGTTGATTCTACTGTTTTATTCCATTTTCCCTCCAGGCTGGCACCGGCTCTATTTTCTGTATCATCCTCTTTTTAATTTCCCCTAATTTCTCCCTGATTTTTTTTTTTTTTACCAATTTCTGTCTCTCTTATCCATCATCTTTGTTGAGAAGCTGATCTGCTCTGTTTAATTAAACTGCTCTCTGTTTCTGACGAGAGCTCATCTCTGATCGCAGCGAGGGGTGTGAACGCACCCTGGTAGACTGAGCGAGAGGACCTGTTGTTGCCGAGGTATTCCTCAGAAGAGAAGATTGTGTATCCAGCTAATACGCCCCCCTGCCTTGACCTTGATCCTGTGATGTTAAAGATGCCGTTCCCCCTAAGGGAGCATCAGTGTGCATCACTGTAAGGTGTGTGTCTGTCACTCCAATGCTAAACAATGTTTCAATCTTACACTTAGTTTCTTGTAGTAGTCCAAACAAGAGCAGCTTTAACAAACCCTTCGCTGGATTGATTGTGGATTTATTGATGGCGTGCAGAGAATCGTGAATGTCCTTTTCATCCCACTTGCTCTCATCAGCGTTTTCATGTATTGAGTTCCTATTGAGTGTGTAAGAGAGACAAATGTTTCTGTGCATGTGTGCATGCCACCATGTATGACAGAGGGAGATATTTTGTTTTTCAGCCTGTGAGCATTTAATCTTTTATTTCTAAATCTGCCGCCGCTGTCTGTTTTGTATTGCGCACTCCCGTGCCCTAGATTTGAAAGCGAGTGAGCATCAGCTTTAGTGCACCCCACGTTGCTCTCACAGTTTGTTGTAAATGTACAGAGGGAGAGGTCAGAGCGCAGATGTCAGATAAGACGGAGAAGTTGGAGCCGCGATGATGCTATTGTGCATTTTCCATCTGCCTGCCACTCCACCAGTCTATTAGCTCAGACGAGTTTAAGGTCACCGGTTATTCAAGATGTCTTACTTGTCTGACCTCCAACAACCACCCATGGGAGGATGCTGTGAGATCAGGAGTGTGCTTCACTACGTTAGAGTGAAGACATGAGCTTAGAGCTTGATGTGTGGGATGTTTGTTTTTACCTCATTTGTCAGTCTAACAATCCTAGAATTTTATTATTGAAATAATTTAACTTTTGTGTCTAAAATTATCTGTGAAAATGTTTGAAAACTTGATGAATTCAGGCTTTGACTGAAGATGGATTGCACACTTCATTTAAAATGAATGTTATAGAAGAAGAGCTGTATTGGTTGATGGAATATCCAGAGATTAGCAACAATTAAGGGGAAAAATCCACTACTTTTCATGTGGATGTCCAATCGAACGGTAATTGTAATCAGTTAAAGCTTTTCCTCACTTTGTGCTATAGTGAAACAGAAAGCTGAGTTTTCTGGGTTGTCCTGCTTACACAGCCGTTCTTGCAGTGCCTAAATGCACCAGGATGCCTTGCTTCACAAAAAAAACAGTACTTGTCGGGTCTCTAAGGTTGTTATCCGTTGCATTGGAGCATTTCTTTTAAATAATACTGTGTAGTGTTCAATAACAAGGGGTTTTCATTCTGTCAGAGGAAGAAAATCCTCTCAAAACAAACATGGCTGACTCGCCTGGAGTGCGAGGGGAAAGGCGAAGGGTGAACAGTTTGTAGTTCTTTCTGGAGCAAGAGAACAAGAGATTTTGAAGCTGCTCCCCAAAGACACAGAGAACATTGAAATAAAAATATTATTTAACTTTACATTATACCTCTAAATTGAATAGACAGAGATAAGGTTGCCCTTTAAGTGTTGTTCTTTGTCTTATGATACAATTAACTAGATATCTTTGGATTTAGGACATTCAAAGATGTTACCTTGGGCTTAAAGCATTCATGATGGACATTTTTCACATTTTCATATTTTTTTAGATTTTTTTTTGAAAAAAGAGAACAAAAATTTAATCAATGAAAATATTTGCTGTCCTGTCATATAATGCATCTTCTCAAAAAGATTTCACGACTAATTCAAAGTACAATTAAATCCAAAATATTCTAGGGCTGAAACGAACAATTATTTCACTTGCAACAGTCAAATGCTTTTCCTATTCAGTGATTACTTGTAGTGAAAAATATTTGAAAAAAGAACCATTACAAGTTCTGAGAGTTTAGAGTAATGTTCTAAAACGACTTTTTGTTTTTATTCAAGAAAACTGGCAAAACAATTTCCATTTAGAGCTGAATTTAGTCGATCAATCAGTCAGTTAATAGAAAAGGAGTCAGCAACTATTTTAAAATCAGATAATCCGCTCAAACATCCCTGAAGTGAGAATGTCAAACAGCTGCAGTTTCCAGCTTGTCAGCTGTGAAAATTTGTCATATTTGACAGCAAACTAAGTAAAATTGTGTCTTTGGACTCACTGGATAAAATTTAATTTTATTAATTAAAATGTAAAGAGCGTCTTAATCAGTTTCTGAAAAAAATCAATAGTTGC
>JAQLOL010000002.1:23112592-23134180 GCA_029783665.1 Naso thynnoides | reverse complement strand
AGTTTCTGAAAAAAATCAATAGTTGCAGCTTTAATAAAGTTACAGTAACATAAAGGAAGAAGAGCTGCAATTTTTTTCCATTTGAGAAACTTGACCCAGAAGATTTTTTGATAGTTTTCCTTTATGAATAACTTATTAAAATTGTTGCTGATTATTTTTTTGTGGACAAATTAATTAGCATCAACAAATTGGATAGTGTCAGCTTAAGTATAATTCACACTGACCTTTGTGTGTTGATGGTTCTCTGAAGTTCAGCGTTTGATGTGCAGTAACAGTCCACTTGGTCAGTAATAACTTTATTATGTAACCATCAGTCATGCTGACTTTGGTCTGGCTTATGCAGACATATTAAGAACCCCGATTCTTTTCATTTGTTTATTCACTGCGAGTGTTTACCGAGCGACCATCAAAATGAGCCGTTAAGGATTTCTGCTCACGTTCTAGCTGACAAAACACACAGTCAGTCCATCAATTTTCTTAGAAATTCACATTTAGAAAAGACAACCATTCACTCCCTTGAACTTTCAGTGGGCATGCAGAAAATACCGAATACGCTTACATAAATTCATAGAGCATTCTAGCTGAGTTAATTGAACAGGCTAATTTTATGCTCGTAGACGTCATTCGGAGCGGAAACAGAACGTGGACGACAGAGTGAGCATGACTCCACAAATTCAAACCAGCAGAAGCTTTTATGAGCATTAACCGACTCGTGTAGTGCAGAAAAGCTGCTCAGTGACATGAACATGCAGAACCAGACAGCTTCAGAGTGGAATGAGAGCAACATTTCACAGTAAAAGATGGCTGTGTGAAAGTTTCCTGTCTTTGCAGAAGTTTCGGGAACTCTGCTGTGGTCAAAGCCAATTATGTCAGAGAGCGATCTACCAGCTGAGAGACGGCTTTGATGGGGATGCGGGCCGGCATCTAGATAGACATCAGGAACATGGGGAGAATCATGAGAGCTGACAGACACTGCTTCACCATAAAGCCTCACTAATGTTACTGATACAAGGGGAATGTTAGATCAGGTGTTGAGCAGCCAAAATGATGAAGCTGAAAGTCATGGTTAATGTTTGTGGGGTTGATTCACGGTTGTGTTTGCACCCTGGACGTCACCTCGCTGGATAAATCTGTCCAGACAAGAAGCTGTTGTTTTCTTTGCTTTGCCAATTAAATTATTCACTTGTCTTAATGTGTTTTGCTCACACCTTTTTCTTTTTTCTTTTCCTGAAGGTCTTTAAAGACGCTCTGCACCCCAGTGTGAGGGCCATTCTGTCATGTCCTTGAATCGTTACTTCAAGTTGACTTTGAATTATTGAGTTTCATGGCAAAGCTCATCTGTGTAACTTAAATAAATTATCACCCTTGACATCTAACCTGAAATAACGGCTTCGTTAATTTGTCCTGTAATAAAGATGTTTCGCTCATACTGACAGTTTTTTTTTCCAGGTTAATCACTTGACAGATTTTAATAGGACTTGAAATTTTGGCATTAGCACTGCTGCTCCTAAAGGTATTGTTCACAGATGTTAACTTCAAGATGCTTAAATTACATTAGATTCTCCATGAAATGAAGAAAAAAACCCCCCCGCTAAATTAACTATGTATAATCAATGTTATCTTGTAGCTACAGGCTAAAAGGCTTATTTGTGACACTATTTAAGTCTAAACCAATCATAGTAGCCTTGAGCATTTGCTTTATGTCATCCAATTTAAACAAATATGGTGAATATATAAAAGTAAGCTCTAAGAATAGCCTCTAAGTCAAAAGGGTGTGTGTTTTACCTGTGACAGATTGCTGTGGTTTGAAATTACAGTGGTAGGTCGGGGTTGCAAGCTGCAGAGATCCTGAGCAGGTCGCTGCTGCAGAGGAAGTCAGTGAAACAGGATATGTGCTGGTCAGCTCTTTCCCGACCTAAAGGTCAGAAATCTCAATTGAGAATTCTTTTTATAGGGTTAGATATCCTTGAATCCGTATAGTGTGTCCTCTATATCTTATATATTGTTGGCTATATAATTCATCAGGGGTAATATATATGTTGTTTTTGGCCATCCCAGCAGCATGACTCGATGGATTGCATTGGCGGTCATTACCCCTCTTCATCCAGACTGAAATATGTCAAGAACTATTGGATAGATGCCATAAAATATGTTAAGACATTCATGGTTCCCAGACGTTGATGAATTCTATCATCTTCCTTGTTCCCTGTTCTCTCTCGTGCTGCCATGAGGTTGACACATCTTTAGTGAAATATCTCAACAAATATTCAAGATTGATTACCATGACATTTGGTGCAGACGTTCATGTCTTTCAGGATGAAGTGTAATCACTTTGGTGATCCTCTGACTTTTCATCAGCCCATGAGGGTTGAACACGTGGGTGCTGTGGTGCTCAAGCACCCAACGAAAAAGATTTGACCAATCACAGGGAAGGTTAATAGATGAGTGAGTAAATAGATAAATAAATACTTTGTGTGTATTTGTGTGTAAATACTGCCTGATGAATACCAAGTTATAATATTCTGTGTCGAATATACGACTTGTCCCGTGGATAGATGACAATAACCTATGAACAAGATTGTAAAAGGGGGGGACCTGGCTTCCTTTGGGGCCATCAGGATGCTTGAGAGGGGGCACGTGTTTTATTAATAAAAATATATGATTTATAATTCTAAAATAAAAATCTTCAATGCTCATCTTTCTAATTGCCTGTGAGTCAAAACATTATATTGTCATCATAAGGTAAAGTACGGTCATAGTTTGCCGCAAAGCTGCTCTGCTCCTTAAGTTCAGCTTGCTTGCTAGCATCTAGCATGCTAGTGCTAACTCGTAAAATGGGGAAACTCTGGCTAGGGATGTTAACGACACAGTTTTTGCAGGTCGAAAAGTTGGGTGACTTCTTTATTTATTTATTTTTTATTTTTTTGTGCCAAGTGGGAAACTGCGCTTCCGTTTCAGCATTAACTGCTGCCTTAATGTTTAAAACGTGTGTCATCGTTCAAAGCCCTAATGATAATAATAATGAGAGGCTTTATTTAAAGTTAGTGAAACGTGTTTATTCAAATTTCACACATACAACACGACTCGCACACAGGTCATGTCTCCCATTTGTTTGGAAAAAAGTAACCACTTTAAAAAAAAAATAAAAATTTTAAAGATATTTTGGGGGCTTTTTGTGCCTTTATTTCCTGGACAGGACAGCTGAAGAGTAGACAGGAAACAAGGGAGAGAGAGGGGGAATGACATGCAGCAAAGGGCCACAGGTGAAATCGAACCCAAGTCCACTGCGACGAGGACATAGCCTCTGTATATGGGGTGCCTGCTCTACCGACTGAGCCACAGGGCGCCCCAACTACATTTTTTAATTGACAATTCAAATAGTCTATTTTGGAAAACTAACGTTTTTATATAGTTTTTTGTTTTAAGAGGCCGTTAAAGACAAAGAATGTAAAAAACTAAAACTAAAAAGAATTAAAGAAACCCACTTTTGACTTCTTCTTTTTGGTTGTTGTTGTCAGCATGAGGCACATGTCGAAAGTCAGTTGTTTTGTCAACATTTTTTCACATCCCTACTTCTGGCCAAGTAAAAACTCACAGGCATGAGGCAGCATACATAGAGCACAGATTTACTGCCACACCCTGTTTTTTTCCCACACAATATTGTTGTGTTATTTCCAGAAGACATGATGATACAGCTCACAGTACTGTAATTCACATGTAGCTTTATTTAAGCACAGTGTTTTTCAGAGATATCTGCCAAATAACATTAGCTATTAGCTACAATTTCAAGCTAATATTGAATTGGTGGTCCTTAGCAGAGGAATCTGGATTATGGCCAAATACCTATAAAACAAAGGGCCATTATGTCTCTTTTTATTGATTATAAGCAAAAGTTAGTGTTTTAACATGCTGAACAGTAAAGCACCACAGAGATTTTAGCATGAATAAAGGCCTAAACTTGTCCTAAATTGAAACAGTCGTTGTTGTACCTTCTCAATAGTTTAATGTCGCGTATAACCATTAAAAACAGTAGAATGACAGCTCAAGTTGTTCCCCAAGCATATCTATGTGTGTTTAGACACATTTAAAAATAATTGTCATTGAAAACTAGTGATTGTTTAACATAATCCACTGAATTACATAAAATTATACTGTGTGGTTTTATAGGACATCTTGTCACATGCAGTTCTTCCCCGGCTCTGATGGAAACTCAGCTCTGTGTTTGAAGTGTACACAGTGAGATGGGTGTGCATGGCCTGTTTTGTAGCATCAACACCAACAGCAAAGCGCAAGCAAGGCAGTATCAGGGTGTGTCTGCGGCAGGACGTGTCCAGGCTTCAGCGGACCTGACAGGCTGTGGCTCATTAAACCCCATCAGACGCGGGAGGTCAAGACAGCAGCTACAGCTCGGGCGACACACTCTGCTTGCATGCGCACAATGTAGACACACAGAGCGACTGTGCAGGCCCAACAGGAGAGGATAATACCCCAGACCAATCAGATGTTTTATTTTTAGCATTTTAATCATTAACCGCCAACTGCTGGAAAATTCTGAGAAATCTTTAGATAAATCATGAAGAGACTAACGGCTTATAGAATTATGTTTCAGGATTGATGCACATGGGACTATTTCGTGTATGATTAGATGGGAAAAGTTGATTCTTCTGTTTCTATTCTCTTCTCACGACACACTTAATGCCAGTTGTCACTGTTTTTTCTGTGGGAGCATGCTTTGTTGGCTTTTGGGAGGAAGGTTGAGAAAGTTGCTACAGAAAGTTTCACAGAGGGCTATAGAGACAGGAAGTACAGCCACTGTTTGGGAAGAATGAAGCGATAAAGATAATATCAGGTTCAGACGTGAAGGTGTAAACAGCACGTGTTTTATTCAAATGTGCTGGAATAACAGTGGCGGCAGCTGACTTTAAACCAAGACTGAACTGCAAGTTGTGTGTTTTTGGGTCCTTGATGTCTTGGTGACCAGCTCAGCCATTTCCCAAACTCTGACTCATGTCGCCTGAGCTAAAGTTCTGTAAGGTCAGACGACTGAGTCCTACGCCAACCACAGGCTGTGTGGTGCCTCTCGATCTCTATCTGACCTCTGTACTTTCCATGTTTCCCTCTTTGAGTGTGAGAAAAAAAACCCACATTCAGTCCATCCACATTTCATTGTCACACATTTCATTCTCACCCTCTTTCTGCGTTTTATCTTCTGATCCTTCTTTACTCCCTGCTTCCGCCTCTTCAGTTGTCCATCTCTGTATTTAAAAAAACCCCAAGGACTCCTCTTTTGGCCGAGTCAGTTGGAGAGAGGAGAGAGGGAGAGGATCACTGTCCGATCTGCCTGTCGGAATGACCAGTGGAGTGGAAAGGATTAGTTGTATCCTGTCCTTCTCTCACTCTTAAAAGCAGTCTCATTAGACCGAAGGACCCAGGGTGGCCCCACTAGGGCTGGGCTTGGCGTTGCAATCAGGGAACCCGTGGGCGTTATCCTCCCCAATCCGACGGCTTTCATAGTCACTTAAGAGGATTGAATCTTTGTTAAGTGATTTGTAATTGCTAATCTCCACCACAATTGAACTAGAGATCAGTATTGTCCTTAGGAATATTATGTTGAAGCAAATGCCTTTTTTGCAATGATGTTTGAAATAATCTTAAAGAAATAGTTTGGAATTTGGAGAGAGCACTCATTCTAAATTTTTTCAAGACTTACACAAGGAGATCGATGCCGCTCTGACATCTAACTGTTAAATATAGAGATTCAGAGACAGTTAGCTTAGCTTAGCATGAAGACCTGAGACGGTTATGAAGGCAGCTAGCCTTGATGGTCCTGTCCAAAAATTAAAAATCCACCTCCTAACATCTTTGAATTTCTCAACATTAACATAATATGTATAATTTCTTTAATAGACACATCTGAAGTGTAAATTAAAACCTAATTGAATTTTTGGTATGGTAGTGCTTTTGATATTGGGACATTAAAAAACCACAGGTTAAATTCCATCCTTTGGCCCTTTGCTGCGTGTCATTCCCTCTCTCCCCCTCATTTGCGGTCCAAATCTCTTGCGCTGTCCTATCAAAAATAAAGTTACAAAAAGTCAAAAAATATCTTTAAAAAACAACAAAGGTAAATCAGTCAACAGTATTTTTTTGTGCGTAAATATACATTCCTGATTGGAATTTGTTTGTTAAATTTTGCTTATAATCAAGCTACAGTTGTGCAGGATAATGTTACAACTGAAAAATCAACTTGTTATTTCCCTATTTGCAGTGACACATGCTCTGATTTAAATACATTAACACTCCAATACAGGAATTTATCTGCAGTAAGCTAATTTTGGTCAATATCACTGCCTGGACAGTTTATGATTTTTAACTAAAAATATCATAACTAGCTTCCTAGGCATATTCCTGCTTCAAAATGTAACAAGATATCATGTGTTGATTAGTTGACTTTAAAGGTGCTGGTAGGCAGACAGCTATGCTAGCTGTTTCCCCTTGTTTTCAGTCTTTATTCAGCTTTATTAAGCGTTAAGCTAAGCTAACAACTCTCCGGTTCCAGCTCCTTATTTAACAAACAGACATGAGAGTGGTCTTGACCGTCCCATCAAAGTCATGGCAAGAAAGCGACTGAACATATTTTGCAAAATGTTAAGCTTTCCCTTTAGGCTTTCTCTTCTACATAATCTTAATGTTTATGTTTATCTTTCGGATTCTGGTAGCCTGGCTTGTGCACCTCTGTTGTCCCGTGTGTCAAGGTGACAGTGTTGCTCTGATAATGTCACAGGAGCATTGTCCACTCTCTCCGGACATCGCAGCTGTCAAGTCACTGTCAACTCAAACAAATCTTCACCATGTCAGCTTCATTCTTAGCCCACACACACTCTCTCTCTCACACACACACACACACGCACACAAACACACACACCACAGCTGCTCCCCAGAAAACATGTGGCAGTAAAGCAAATTATTTTCAATACATCTTTGCCGTAAGACTTGTCACCTTAGCGGTGCACAAAACATGCCATTACACTCTGCGACTGAGCAGACAATAGGAGTATCTGTCCTTGTGTGAAGACAAACTGGGTAATTACTCACTGTCCTGCAAAATCTATAAAAATCTATATTTGTGTGAAAGCAACATGCATCACTGTAGATACAGAAATGATGCTGGATACTGCGGTGTTGGCCTTAGCTATGGGTTTTTAGCTTGCCTGTCAAAACGTGTGTGCGCTCATTGACCCATACCCTCATTGAACGCAAACTGGATTTTCCCATGTGACTGAAGATGTGCTGGAATGTGCACTAACTCCCATCTTGTGTGTTTACATGAAAACAAACCATGAGCCCTCAGCACAGTGCAACAAACATGAGGAAATGTCTCTGTCTGTCTTTTGCTGGAACTGTCATGTACGGTGTTGTTGTATGTTTACATAAAACAAAGACACAGTTCCCATGATGCCTTATTCCTGACTTCCATGCTGTTGCACTCTCACCTATGAAGCTGGAATTATGCATGACTTTTACGCATTCTGATGTGAAACACTGCAACTCCCCAGACCGCAGACACTGACAACTGACAAAGGTTAAACAACAAAGTAATCCTTTGCCTGAAGTCACAGGATTTTTCACTAGCTTGCTGGGTAATTGGCACTTTCTCTCTCATCTCACACCTTCTGCTCAGCTACCTATCCTGTTTCTTTTCCTTCCCCAGCTCATTTGCCATGTCTAAGACAGCGGTGAAGAAGCTACACTGGCGCTCCAAGGTGCAAGACAGCTTCGTCCCCTTGCTAGGCTCGTCGGGAGAGCTGGGGATTGCCATTGGTGGAGGAGCAGATTATGGAGAGTTTCCTTTTGTCACATCAGCTCCGGGGGGCGGACTCACAGTGGGTGATATCATCCTAGAGATTGGGGGAACACCGGTTTTAGGGATGACATTAGGAGACGTCCGTGGTGTCCTCAACTCCTGTCCGCATCCAATCCGCATCAAGACTGTGTCACCAGGTATGAGTCAGCACAAAAATTCACTCCTCTATCAACGAGTCTGCAGCTCATTGTTTCAGTAGATGTACTTTAGAAGTTATCACCACACAGTGAAGGTGTGAACACAACAAACTGCAAGGCCATTCCTTCTGCTAATGGCACTTTGCCCATAATACAGCACCCAATCTTTAATTCCCTCCCTGACGCTGCAGATTTTTTAACTTGTTGCTGTTTATGATGCACACCACTGCACTTACTTCATCAGAATACACCCAAACAGTATGTTACACTGGCGTACAAGCTGTCATCCATAATAATCTTGCTCAGTTACCCTCCTCTGACTCTCACAAGGCAAGTCTGCAGCCTGTAGCATTCTGAACCTGATTTGCACGTGTCAATTAGTAGGGTACGTCAGGGCGATCAGTCAATATATGTGTAGGAGGTCAAAATTGCTGTTGACACATGACAAGAGCATGGCGCTATGGTTGTCAGTCACCGGGGAGAGGCCTTGATGTTTAGGACAGGGGGCTGGGGTAACGGATGTCTTTGTTGGCTCTGAACAGAGCAATATGTCAAGGGAGTGTCACCTGACTGCGGCTCCCGATGGCCTTGCTCGGTAGATTGATCGCTGATTTGGCCGAAGGGGTGTAAAAGGGGACCTTTTGCTCGTGGTCCCTCCGCTGCTCGTAGATCCATTATCATTTCTGAAGTCTGCCTGGCCCTCCCTGGGCAGCTCGACTGCGTGTAGTTTGGACAGTGATGGATGAGCTGATGCGATGCCGCTGTAACACACCTCTTCCTACTCCCACTCCTACTACAACTCCCTCTGCGCCAGCCCTCAAATACAGGACACAGGGCTGCATTCCTCAGAGGCAGGCAGCGGTTTAAAGGCTTTAGCACTATCACTGGTGCTCTTAAGGAAAAACACAGAGTTATGATCCAATCTATCCATTAAATTATCATCAATGTTCCTTCAGTGGTTTCTGCTGGCATACTGTAGCTCTAGTTTAATAACAAGTCTTTCTATTGCTGTTCATTTTCACATGTGACTGCCTTAATGGCAGCCTGTACGTAACATGTTTGCATAATGAGCAAGAGATTAGCTCATTCTGATATTGAGGTCTGATTTTTGCTCTCCAACAGACTAGAAAATAGCAGCTGTTTCATAACATAATGAACAAAAGCTCATCATATCTCCCGAAAGGCAGCTGGCTAGATTAATTTCCCTTTACAGGCAGCAACCATATGCGGCCAGTCATATGTACATGCACTCGACTGCCTCGGCTAATAAAGTTATACCACTGTGATGTTTTTAATGGCGCACAGCAAATTCACTCTGCTTCTGGGCGGAACCACTGTAACAGACAGTGGGGGTATTGGGCGACAGGGGGGTGGATAGCTGGGCGGCGGCCTGCAGGAGTAGCGCAGACGGAGTGGTCGTCTGTCAGAGTGACAAGCCGGAGAAGCCCTCAGCCAATCCATAACATCAAGTGACCTGTCATGAGAGGCCGTAAAGCACTTGAGATGATATTAAGAGATCAGAGAGAGAGAGGAAGCTGAGCCCCGATGATCAGCTCTGCTTCCCCTGATGACAACCTCAACTGTTGTGTCTGGAGCAATTAAACTCAGTAAGATGTTATATATGCATGAGAGACTCAGAAAAACACATTTTATTCTCAGGATCTGCATGAAGTGATATAGACAGATCAGTAGGTGTGAATGTGACAACTAGGTTGTAAAATGATAGTGTTAAATCAAGCCTGGCAGCAGTAAAGATCTTTATTCCCATTTGACGGGCTAGACACAAATCTTTGAGGAAATCTACATCATTACGGTTTGTGCTTACCTAGCTGATTTCCTAATGTCTCTCTCTCTCTCTCTCTCTTTGTTCCTGCCTCCTTCTGCCACACTTGTATCTTTGCCCTTCCCTCAGGCTCCACATTGTGCAAGGATCTCAGGTTGTATCTGAGTAAATGCTTCACACCTGGCTCAGTGGACACCCAACTTCAGCAGGTCATCCGAGAGAACCTTTACCTCCGCGCTGTACCTTGTAAGTCCCGTTTTGTGCTTTTCCTCCTAAATTCAATGTACTGCATCCCTCTTTATACATTACCCTTTAATTTCTTTTTATTTGCTCATATATTGGATGTTTCATATTTAAAGATAATATTATTATATCCATCATGCTCATTGTATTAGTCTTCTCAGGTGCACCTGTCTTAAGTGAGTGACCTCATTAATTCTTTGATAACACATCTCTGGCTTGCCACCATGAGAATGTCATGGTGTTAATTGGTGTATAGGCTTGCAGAGCTGTTTTTCTCACTTCTCTTTGTAAATGTGTGCAAGCAGAACTGGGGTGATTTAATGAAATAATGCAAAAGTTGACAAATTATCAGGGCTAAAATAAGACTAATGCATGTTAGTTTGAGTAGGATGGAAAAATGCCACAAGTGCGATCAGACATTTCCATAGTAACAATCTGTTTTGTCACAACACTGGGCTTATCCTCAGTGGCAATCTCCCCCTTACACTCCTCATGCCCATGTTGCTCCGGGGTATTACTTTGTTTGGGGGTGGGGGAGTGGTAAGACGGTATTACATGTGATGGTAGTTGACAGGTTCCTTTTATTCTCACAGTTTTTGCATTATCCCCAGAAAAAATCGACCTGTAGTCTACATGAGCAGTTTCATCTTGATGCTTATGAATAAAATGAAGCACAATGGCAGCCAAAGGCAGCTAGTTGTAGTACATCTGTTGCTATCTTAATCCTCTATAATATGACGTCAGTGGAAATGTGATGGGATACAGCAGTCGTGCACGATTTTTTGAGGAAACTCTGTGGTTTTAATATCACTTTCTGAATTGCGTTTGTCCGATTTGCCTTTATTTGTTTGGGTGGTGGCATGGAGGAGAGAGACCAGCTAGTGTCTGCAGTCTTAACCTTGCTGTGACAGTGTGGAGTTGCTGCTAATCTCTCCTTTAGTCCAGGAAGTAGGTCATGTGGGACAGTCTGCCACACAACTCACTGACAGAGCAAGGCAGAGGTCAAAACTGCAAGAACGATAAAACTATCATAACATACATATTTATATTGTAGTAGCAGCTTTAATCATATCAAGCTTTCTTGTTACTCAGCCATGCATGTCTGCATGCATCTACAAGCAGGTGCATAAAGAGTTAATTGTGTGAATAAAAAGCAGTACTTTTTCAGAAAATTAATGCAGAGAATGGTATTTATAATGGAGAGCTGTCATATACAAAATGAAATATATTAGTTATTTGATGTTAGTCAGGGAAGATTGTAGACATGGCTGAAAAGACAAGGAATACACACTGTATTTATGTGCAAAAGATTATAATTTAGCACATAAAGTAGTCTACTTTTAAAACGACCTTCCATCTCTGAGTGCTTTCAGTCAGTAAGAATGACAACAAGGCAGGCTCAGCCCACGCGTGTGTAATCCTCTGATCTGCTGGAGATGACACCGTAAGATGCTGTTGTTCTCATGCTGATACCAGCACACGCATGTCATCCTGATCCCAAGACTGCTGGGAAGTCATCACGTTTTATTTCAGGTCACGTGAAGATACACAGAAACAGAATTTTCTTCAGGCTTCAGTTTTGTTCTTTGTTTTTCCATCGGCCGGCTGTTGTGTTTGATGTAGCGGGAACTTAAAGCTAAGGAGTTTTCATCAGTGGCTCATTGTGGCCCTCTTCAGGACCATATGTATGTTCCTCCTGTTTCAGGGGACTCTTTGCTGTTATTCTGTTGATAATTAAACTTTGAATTATCTCTGATAAATGCTAATTAGCTCACGAAGCATGTTTTAAGTTTTTAGATGCTTTTTGCTGTAAGAAAGCAAAGATAGTATAATGAGGCCTCAGATTTGATTTGCATTTTTCTGTTTTCGATGCTGTTTCTTCGCCTGAAACTGTGGCTTAGTGCCACTGTGCTATTTAGAGAGTATGTCAATCCCTGAATTCTTGTGATGAGACAATTTTCTCTGATGTTGGAGCTGGCACTGATGCAAGAAATATCATTACAAAGGCTCAGTCAGGAGGGCAGTGCATAAAAATGGAAATGAATGACGGAATTAAGCAAATGCAGACTACGGTATCAATAATCTAGAGGGGCGAATTAAATTAAAAGCAAATGTCTATCTGTGCCAACATGGAGGAGGAGCTGACTGCAGTCTAATGGCTCTGTTTACTCATGCTGCAAAAGCAGACAGGATGCTCACTGTGTAGCCTGTGGGGAGCAGGTAAATGCAGACACTGTATATTGTATGTTCAGTCTAACAAAACAAACCAATTTATAGAACACATCTCTGCTTCACTTGGCTTGCTCATTCTGTGAGGTTGTAATTTAATTGGACCCAAATGATGTGGGTGTAGAGGTCTGTAGAGTTGATCCAGGACAAACTAAGAAGCAGAGAGGGCTGGAAGAGCGACTGGCAGACACTTCATGGTTTTTGGTCAGAGGCCGACAGAGATCACAGTTAGTCAATGAACCTGAGGCACAGGTAAACCTAGACCTAGAAGTTGTTGAGGCAAACACAAAAGAAGAATAATGGGAGCTTGTATTGGTGCTAACCATAGCCTAACAGATATGGCATTTATTGGGGCAGATACCAATATTAGGGAGCAAGAAAATTCCGTTGCCTGATATATCGGCTGATATTTATAATATCAGGTGAATGTGGTAATGAAATACTTGTGAGAAAGATATGTTATGGAGGCAGGACAGCTTACGTTTTGACGAACTTTATTCCAATCATTAGTGCACTGAACAGCAAATTCTTCACATATTAGTTGTGAAAAAACAGACTGTCCTCTGCTGGACAAACTGCATAATTACAGCATTTTAAATTACTAGTCCAAGCATTTTTTCTGTCCTTGAAAAACTGTTCAAATTTTGGCACGTATTTGTGAACGAATATGCAGATACTGATATATCTACAATAGGCCAACATCTGCCGACAATATCAGCAAACTGATGTATAGAGCTCCAGGCATCACATGACTCAGTTTAGTTTACACCGACATGTTAACAGAAAAAGCCTAAGCAAAAGTGAAATGGCACCAGTGCTGATTTTAAGCCATCAGAGTTCACTTCACACTTCAAATCTGTGGAAATTGAATGATATATTGCAAACTTGATAGATTAAACATTACTGACCCTCACAATGCCCCGACGTGCTTTTGATGAGTACCGAGGCAGCCGGAGCGGGTTATGTTTAAGACCTGCAGTATCCAGACATCCACAGTTACCTGATCAACTTTACCTTGTCCTACTCGAGAAAGTCTCTGAAAGCCTACAAATCCACACCATAATGCACAGGTCTAACATGCCTTTTATGAAAATAGAACTGTTAGACATCACAATAAAAGCATGTTAAATGAACAAGACATGAAAGTTAGGAAGAGTTGGATTCTGTTCCTAATACGAAGTGATCACTACATAAGCAAAATTCATTGCCTGTGGGTTCCCATCCCCCTGTTTTTCCCTGCTTGCTTCGAGCATGTTCTGTGTCAGTAATGTTAATTGATTTCTGTGGTCTCTCAGATTTTCAGGAATCGGATAAAATGCTCTCCCCTTTGCTTGTCCCTTACTATTCCGGCATTTCGAGACACAACAGCTATCCACCATGTTCACTTTTTATAAGTGCAGCAGGCAAAGACACAAGTTAGCTGCTAGCAGTGGTATGCCTGGTAGTAATTTGAACAGCATGCTTTCCTGTCAACATGGCGGTGTTTTGATTTGACTGTTGCATAGAAGGATTGCGTGACGTCACCAACTGGAGCTCTATTGGTCTATTTGGCAGTAAAGAGCTGGGGTGTGTATGATTAGTGGATATGTTGCAGGTGTGCAAGCTGATGGCAGCAGGAGGCAGGTGACTGATAACAGCAGGGGATGGAGCACCACGCCCGGACAGACAAAAAAACACAAGCAGACAGAGAGGAAGCAAACAAGATGCACAAGGGAGGGACAAACATGGGAAGACACTTACAAAGAGAAAAAGGCAAAGCCAAAACACATTCATACCATTCTGTTCTGTGTGCTGGCTCTGCAGACCTCATATTACCCTCCTGAACTTTCCCATCCATTTTTGTATAATCTCACCCGCCATTTTCACATATGCCCTTGGTTGATTCAGAGCCAATGTCATGGTTTCAAGGCTGGCTGTGTTTCTGTCTCCTGCACAAAAGAATTCTCTAATTGTCTTCAGAGTGAGTCACAGATAAGAAACATCATCATTTAGTTATTCTAATATGCAGACCTTCTGTGGCCTTTTCAGCTGAGGGATTCATTGTTAGCTATTTGTGTGCAATGATCTTGACAGACAGCTCGCTCTGGGTGTCGATACAGAGTTCTGTGTAATTACCTCTTCAATTCCTATCTCACCCCTCTCCCTGGGGATCATTGTGTGGCGCCTACAGGGACAGGCGGGGAAGAAGAAGATGTCAATAATCCATCCTGTCCCCCAACTGACATGCCATATATATTTCCCAAGGAGGGCGCATAGATAATGAATCCCTGCCTCGTACCACATCAGCTGGAGAGATACTTTGTGTCCTGAGGGGAGGAGGAGAATTTACGCACACGTCAGATGTCATCAGGAGATTTGCAATCAGATCTTTAATTAGACTCGAGCTCTAATGTCGATATCTTACATTTAAAAGCTACTACTGCTTCTACTTAGGTTTTGGAATGAAGCTGTGAATATTTGTTGTCATATTTAATGATGTCATCACCCCATCAAAAAAAGAGCAAATTTTCACCTTGGGTTAATCGCATGAATTAGCCAGCGAGCAACAGCCGGTACCGAGGTTATGTGTGTTTATGTGACTCGTTTTCAGTTCAGCCTCTGACTGAATTCAGCACATTTTCAGTTATTTTCTTTCAGTCTTTGCTGCTGGTTCTGTCCTCCATCTGTTCTGTCAACACATTATGAATGAACCTTCCAACAATTGTAGACACTTCTAATTTAGGCTGCAGTCACGTGTACACGACTGCAGGTGAATGGCTTTTGCCTGCTGAGGTGAAATTTGGCATCTGTTGACGGTGCAAGATGTTGCGCACAAGGAAAGCAGTTTATAGTTTTTGTAAGTTGTGGCTGTGTTCTTGGTTTCACTTTACTAACAAGCAGAGAACAATTCTGGCGTTGTATTGGTGAGGAGGAGACGGGCTGTAGTGAGCAGGATCAGGATGTTTATCCATCCAGTCGTTGGTTTAAGGAGAACCATTGACTCACTGAGTGAGCTGCTGCCAATGAGAGCCAAGTGGGGTCATTCACTTGTCATATTTCACCACAGTTGAACTTCATGCAAAACCTAACAAAGTGGCACAAAGTGAAAAAGAGACTAGACTTGAATCCATTACAGACTATCAGCAGGTGGAGTAGAGGCGAGCTTTAATGACGGCCAATCTCATCAGCCCTTCTCATCGCCTCCCCAGAGTTTCCTAATGAGCTGGGAAGCGATGCTAAAACTTCTCCGGAGAAAAGTGACTCATCTCTGGGAGGCCCAAGGCACAACATAGAAAAACTCAATTAGAGCTGAAATGATTAGTCAATTGATTAGCTGTTAAAAGACAATTAGTCAGAAAAAATTTGAAAATCAAATGTCTTTATCTCATTTTTTAAGCAAAAGTGCCCATGATTATGTAATCCCCGCTTGAAGCAAATCTGTGATGAGCATTTCCACTTTCTGACATTTCACAAACCAAATGATGAATCAGTTTATCAGCAGTTATAGATTATGGCAATTTTTTGTTAGTTGCAGCCCTTAACATATTATGAAACTGGTCTCCGCGTTTAAACCTTTGCCGTCTAAAGAGAATTGCTTTTTGCATCAGGTATTGTGTTGAGGGGCATTTTGAGCAGGTAGAGATATGAAAACGGTGTTACAGCTGCTGCCTGTAACTGCTAACACAAAATCACACGCCAGTTCTTCATCCTCTGACATGCAGCTCATCTGTACATACTGTACCGCAAACACTCTTTGTGCTGCAGAAGGAAGAGGTCAGCCTGATGGAGATGCCTCATGGTCTCTAATGTTTGTGTGCCCAGTCCTATATGTGTGCCTTTTTGGTGGAGACATATGTACACGTGCGTGCATGTGTGTGTGTGTCGTGTGCCGTGTGTGTCATTGTTGCTGGGAGAGCTGCTTCCAGGACAGCAGTGCATTAATCATGGGTTTTATAGGGTAGCTGGGTGTGGCTCCCTCTTGCCGGCTTCTCGCTGACATCACATGTGGTCCTCCAATAAGAGGATGGAGATTTGTTCTTAGTTTGGGTGTGATCATATCTTGGGAAAGAAAAAAGTTGTCTCAAGGTCAGAGCGGGTGCCTTGTAGTTCAATTTGCAAATTGAAATGATTCCACTAGATTTCACTTAACGAGTAGCATTAAAAAGTGATATATTTCACACTACATGCCTGCGCATGAATTTGATGGTTAGTAGGTAAAAATACAGCAAACAGTGAGACTTGTGTCGGTGATCCTGTAATGATGGGATGTTTTTCCTGCTGTGGTTTGGACTCACTGCTCTCTTCCAGGCCAAGGTCAATGTGAATCAATTATGATGACAGACCATTGATCATCCGAGTGCTCCATCTTTGCAATGGTGATAGAAAGACTTTAAGACTTTCACAGAGCCTCATTAATGTTTAATTCTGTTCTTATTGATCTGTTCATAACAAAGAAGCCCTGGTAAATGCCTACCGTCCTCGTCGTGCTCTTCATACCAAAGGGCAGATTTTGGTTTGTGGGAAGATGCTGCTTTGCTCTGGGATTTACTTTACATTCAGAGCAAAATTCTGTGCTGAGACAGGCCATTTGTTCACTGTTGTTACCAATTAATGTTTTAATTTACTTATTTTAGGATCGTTTTTAGCTTTAAGTATAAGCAAGGTTAAATCATTGAGTTGTGAATATTTGTTGGATCATATCTACGTGCAGTGATTTACCAAACTAATAGATGCTAGGACTATTTATAGTTTGCTGAATTGTTGTTTTGGTTAAATGCATAACTTTGGATTTATGACCCCCGATGAGAGGAAAAGGCTGTGATTAATTGACACGTCATCCACATGAGAGCTGCAGTATTTCTTGCATGTATAGAGTGATATTTGCTGTCGTCTCCCTCTCACAGGTACAACCAGACAGCCCAGAGATGGGGAGATCTCAGGGGTAGACTACAACTTTGTCTCCATTGAGGAGTTCTTCTCATTGGAGGAGTCAGGAGCGCTGCTGGAGAGCGGAAAGTTCAAAGGTGAGGTTGAGCAAGCTGAACATTTTAAAAAACTGTTCCAAGGACTAAATATCTATTGTGCCGTGTAGGTTGTAGGTTTATTCTAGCACCTTTAGTCAAAATTTATGTCACAGGGCTGCACAGTTAATCAAAATTTAATTGAAATTGCAGTATGACCTACTGTACTGTGAACAATCTGCAACTTCATTGCTAGAATCTACTGAACGCTACAAACTGGACCTTTCACTGGAAAAAAAAATGCATTCCCTCAAAATGTGAAACTATTTGCTTAAAGACCATTTCTCCTCCTTTGCATGCACTCATTATGTCCCCCGCCAGTACACCCTCAAGAAAAATACACTGAGTGTTTTGTTGTGATAAATGAGATAAACACAGTTCATATTAGGACAGTACATTAAAAAGCCCTCTCTTAATGTGCATTTATCCGTCAGGTGTTGCTCAGCTTGTATCCACCCTGCAGACTCCTCCTCCACTCGGGTCAGAGTGCTGCCTCTGATTAAAAAGCCTCCATATATTAGCATCCATAATTTATAAGAGCTTAATGGGAGCAATAAATGTCATCCTCACTTGCCTTACATGTGACATTGACAGACACATCGCTACAGCAAAGCAATCAGGAGTTTCTGCAGCATTGTGCGTGCAGTCGCCTGCAGAAACCGCAGCAAATGGTGACGGCTGGTGACCTTGTTGTGGAGTTCAGTAATCTAATGCTTCCCCTCAACCCATTTGGATCCCTATGAGTCAAATGGAGGGGTAGGGGTAATTTAATTTCTTTTTTAGCACTGGAGCAGATGGCTAGAGCTCAGAATACAGAGTAGGGGGTCCCAGGGGACACATAATGCACATACACACACACGCAGTATGGACTGTATATGTGCATAATAACATGAACCCATTCTGTGATTGAATATGTGAATATAAATATTTTATTTTTCTCATGGACTCATACTAGGTTGGAACTCAGTAGCATGTTAATGCAGTCCATGCTAGTGTTGACCCACTTTAGATTTATGTTAAAAACAGATTTTATGTACAACACGGGGCATTTACACTTAAAGCTATTACGAGGAACTTTTAACTGGTTATGAAGCAGTTTAAATTTAGGTGAAGGTGAACGTACTTTATTGGTCACATATACAATGTACAGTGAAATTTGGCCCCTGCAGTGGACCTTCACAGCACAGCGCCTGAGGTTTGACTCCAAATTCTTAGTCAGTACCTCGGTCAAGGGTACTCACAGGAGATAGACCTACTTTTTTTTTTTTTAATTCTTACCAAAAAGATTAATATTTAATACTGATGCTTCACATCTTACCTACATCAGCATATGAGACCATCGGCAAGAGATTGGAGATTACTCTCTGGTCTTTTAGAATGCCTCTGCCACTTCACTTAGTAAGCGGAAACGCTACGAAACGCTTTACTGCACACAAACCCGAAGAGGCAATCTGTTCTTGCATCACTTGCTTTCAAAGCAGGCAAGATCTTTACAACAGTAAGCAGTACCGCTTTAGTCCACAGGGGGCGCTACAATCGAACCAAAATGAAAGTTGCTCACAGTTTAGACATCTGTTTTCAACACACATTAAAATTGCAGTTTGATAAGGTCATTACAGTTTCATTTCCAATGGCAAGATGCCTTTCTTCTGTCCTTCTTTGTCTTAGGGAATTACTACGGCACGCCTCGACCCGTCCACATCAGTGCAGAGAGCCCCCCCATCACCTACCAAGAACACCGCAACCTGCTCAGAAACTTCCGCACACGCAGCAAATCGCTCAGCAACCTGGAGAAGGCTGCAGAGGACGGCGAGAACAGTGAGGACGACTCTGGTCTGTCAGGCAAGTATCGTTCAACCAGCTCCATATGTCAGCATGTGTGGGCAAAGTGATCAATGTAGATCTGTAGGAAAAAGCCAAGAACAGTCATATTGAGGATGGACAATGCATCTGTTTATCCCTGTGTGGTAGCCAGAAGCTAAATACAGCATTGTCCCTCTATCTTTAGCTCTAGTTTCTGATACCCAAATTAATCAATCATTAGCCCGATTAGAATGCTCTAAACTCTCAGAGGGGCTGTGGCCACATCGATTGCTGGATCACCTCCAAAGAAAGGTCAGGCTGCCTCAGGTCAAGCAGACAAGAAGGTAAGCAGATAGGCAGGAGGGCACACAGGGAGGTGAGGGAAAAAACTAAGGAAGTCATGTGACAAACAGAAACGGTCCTTATAGATGTTTTTCTTTCATAAGCAATGACGTTTTCTATTTTTCTGTGAATGTGGTGGATGACTCATTGTACCAGATATGCTTCATTATTTTGAGCAGAAAGCTTGAAAGGCTTATTCATCACCAGTGATGGAAAAAGCGTTCAAATCCTTTATATAGTTAAAGTGCCAATAGAACACTGAAAAATGCTCCATTACAAGTGCATTAAAGTCCTACATGTAAGTAAACGTACAGAGGCATAATCAGCACAACGCACTAAAAGTATCTCTATATAGGAAGCCGTTATAAAAAATGTCCCCTCTGACCAATAAGTATTTGTTTCAGTGGCCTCAAACTTAGGGGTTGAATTTTGCTACAAAATTCACTGTCATTATATGAACTTTTCTCTCATCTTTGCTTTTTTGTGAAATATTTATCAATATGACCTCTTTGGACCTTGAACGGATATTTAAATTAAATAATCGGAGAAGTTTAAGGGATTCCTCACTGATGGTTTTGCTGAAACTGATCGAAACGTGTCTGTTGAAAACCAAATGGTTCCATTTATGTTGCGCTTTTATCCGACTTGCAAAACAAATTTCCGTCTCATTCACTTACTGACACATACAGTAACACATGGCAGCCAGCAAGGTGCTGGCCTGCCCATCAGGAGCTATTTGGAGCTCTTTTTGCCCAAGGACACCTTGACATGAGGACAGGAGGAGCTGAGGATCAGAATGCCAACCCAGTCAACAGAGACCCGCTGATCCACAGCTGCCCGATTAATAATAATTAATAATGCATGGTGTTTTATATTATAATGTGCTTTTTTATGTAATATCTTAAGGTCTGCTGAAACTATAGCAGTCACATAAATGTAGTGCAAAAAATGTAGAAGTCTTTCTTGAAATGGCGCTGCATAAAAAAGAAGCACTATTTCACAGGACAAGTATCTCAAAATTGTTCTCTCTGTAAAATTCCTAAAAATTGAATTCCAAAAAAGAATGCTGCACAACGTCCAGCTTGCAATAAGTACTTTTTTATTGCAGCATTTTGGTTCTAGACCATCAGGCAAAAAGTTTGTGATAATGAGAAGCTATCTTAAGTAGTAAATAGTGTAGGGCACGATTTTGAAAAATGTCTTACTGGGATTACTTTGACTGATACTGCAGTTGCATTATGATTTGTGGTATAAGAAGGAGTGCAAATATTTACATAGTTTTTCTCATTTTCTTTGAAAAACATAATAAAATGGTTGGGATGTGAATTTTGCAGGGATCTGTACAAAACAAAAATGTTTTTTTTAAGTCTGTAGAATATGATGTGTAGACCAGGATGACTCTGCAGCATAATATCAGAAAAAAATGTATTTCAAAAACACACATTCCTTCTTGAACAAATATTGCACCCTCTACGATTTAAAAAAAATTCAGTAGGCCATATTTCCATTTTGATTAAATCTTGATTAATTGTGCAGTCCTGCAGGAGTGGCTATCAGAATATACTAAATCAGATTATCCTACACGCGGGAGAAAATCATGAAAACGTCAAGTTACTGTATATTAGTATAATGTTATCATATAGTTTGCATCCATATACAAGTCAGCAATAATTCTTTAACATTAACATTTGTAAAAAAAAAAATGTACCCCAAAATTCTGTCATTAAAAAAGGATGATGAGGGCTCAAAGGACTAGAACGCACTCTCAACAAGATATTCCCAAATGTTGGTGTTAAATGCATCATTTATTCAGACAAAACAATCAAGACTGTGCCAGAGAGCTGGGGAATTGATGGCAACAATAAACTAGAAGAGCAAAGTTGAACAGAAGGCGAGTGTGAGATTAGACGGTTAGCGGAAGAGAGCAGGGCAGCGACATTGGGCGGTGTTGGAGGCAGGTAGGGAGGCTGAGTGTTAGGAAAGGTGGCGGCAGGGAGCCAGAATGGTACTGAAGATAAGAGAGAGGAAGGCAGAGTGGGAGGTGAGAAACGCAGGCAGGCAGAGATCCAGATAGTTAGAGACGTGCTCCAAACAGGCAGGTAGGGCAGCAGGCAGCCTGAAGTGAGGAGGGGTGTGTGTGTGTGTGTGTGTGTGTGTGTGGGGGGGGGGGGGGGGGGGGGGGGGGGG